>JARPMJ010007035.1:0-46818 GCA_033366665.1 Phoxinus dragarum
ACAAGAGAAATCACAGACAATTTTGTGATTCTGTTACGACATTTCTCAGTAATTTCGATGGTATCCACAAAGTATGATTGACTGTCACACAACTGTCAGCCATTCAGTGACGTCAATGCTGTGATGATGCGATTATCAGGCACACATTATCCAATGTAACCGCTACGCTCATCTCGGGGTGCAAACTTAAAATTTCAAAACTGTGAAACAATAAGCTACAAATAGTTTGTACTTATTATATCTTAGTCCAGGATAAGTCGTAGTGTTGTGCACATTTTACTACCAAATTGCTTGAAATGCTGAAAATAAAATCTGTAACACACAAAAGCCTTCCTGAAGCTCAAACAGAAGAGCATAGCGCTTGCAACGCCGGTGTCATGGCCTCCATTCCCAGGGAACTGATCAAATATATACTTTGAATGCTATTTAAAGTTGCTTTGGGATATGCCGGTACAAAATGCATCTCTTCCGGGGAAGAAAAATGAACATACAGGATGGGGGATTTCAAAAGAAGAGGCCGTGAAATCTCCCATCACCCTTTCCACTTCCCCACAGTGTTTTTTCACTTGCCTGTGACTTTCTATTAATTCTGAAAACCTTGATCTTGTTCAGATGTGGGTGTTTGATCAGGGTTAGAGGAGCAGACTTGACCACACCTGGCCTAAATAATGTTTCATAATTGTTTAATTGTGGCTTCCTATTACTGGACTCCCAAAGTTAATTGCTGTTCTTCTTTTCTCAGAACTTCCCCATTAACTTAATCTTTCCAATTTCTGCATTAATCCACTAATTCACTCACAAACCTATTCATCAGAGTTAAATTCATTCTTTAACTCTTTCCCCGCCATTGACAGAATTTTCCGTAATTTATGAGACAACGCTTCATTTCGGGCTTTCCGTGTTTTCACTGTTATACAGTAGGGGGCGCTATTACTCAGCTTCTGAAAGAGTGCTGAATCTCCTGATCAAAACACAAGCGAAGAAGAAGCAGAAACAAGCGATCTCATATGCAAGCATATGCATATGTAAAATAACGCGACCATTAACATTAGACGGCATATAAATCAAAACTGCCTGATGTTACTGAATGAAATGTGGACCCAGGACGAGCTACAGGACTGTGAAGCTTTGAGGCGTTGATGGACTCGATCTATTCATCTGTGTTTTTTTCATCGTTCTGAATCCCTTCCAGACGTAGTCTTTAACAAATTGATTTTTTTTCCAGCTTTTTACTCAAATTTTGCTTTTTTAACCCTCTGGGGACGGCAAATGCGCCGGCGCGTTTTGCTCGTTTTTTTTTACATAGCAGCAAAATAGACTTAAAATACTGGTCATACAGACTTAAGAAATATAAAAAATAAGTTTGGTAAATGTCTACTTTTTTTATGTGTCCACTTACAATCTAAATAAAACATTGTGCTTTTGTAAAATAAAGAAAACAAACAGGGTGTGCTTTCTGCCTCTCCGTCTCCGTGAACTTTTTTTTCTAGTGCACGTCTGTAAACATAAACAAAACTCAGCGAATACTATTCACCCAGACATGAGCAATATATCTTTATAATCATTTAAGTGTGTACTTTTAAATTATCTAATTCAAAACTAAAACAAATATTCTCTGTTTATGTAATCTATATAAAAAGAGCGAGTTCTCATTTCAGCTCATTATATCTCGTTATCTTTTAATGTGACCACGCCCACGGAGAGCGCGCGCTATTCAAATGCAAATGATCTGAGGCAATACATGCAAACGTGCAAACCGGCCACATCAGCTTGATAAAACACATCAAGTTTAATCATTTTTTTTGTTGTTGTTGTTGTTTAAAAGCAGAGGATCTGTTCTTTTGATGTATTGCATCCTCAGATATTCATACAACTAAATATTCTTGGGGCCATGAAACCTTTGTGAAAATGATTCAAAGAAAATGCTGGCGTGGAAAGAGTAAAAAATTCTCATTTTGTGTCCAGTGGCAGCAGAGCACACGCTCTGAGCGACTTGAGGATGATAAAATATTGACAGAATTGTAACTATTGCTTTGAACAGCAACTTCTGACTTTCCAAGAGGGCTTGTTTAGCCCAAAACAAAACAATCTCCCGGAGTAAGCGCTTAGCAGCTGTCCCTGGAACAAGAGAAGGCCAGAATTAATGTCCTTCACACTTCAATCCCGAGTCAGACACTATTCTCCATGCAGACGTAGCTGAAAATCCCACGTGTGTGTGTGTGTGTTAGCTTCAGGGCATGGTTGGGACAGAGCCATATGGCCAAGTATGGAGCACAGCTGCCAAGGCCTCCTCCTATCTTCTCTGTTTCATGCTGAACGAGGAAACATCCGGATAAAAAAATCTGCGTAACTGTCTCAGCGGTGCCCGCCTCAGTCATCTGACTGTTGTTGTGCCAAAGTGAGATCATTAACTCTGCGTTATTCTCAAGAACTGCTGGGACAGGTTACTACTCCAAACCTGTCAGCGAATACCACTAATTACACACTTAAACACTTGATCCCTGATCCTGTGGCTCCATGGGGATCTAATTCAGTGTGCGAGAGATGGCGAAGCCGTAAGTATAGCATGGTCTAGAAGCTTCTCCGTGGGATCTGGCTTAGACAAAATACATTTTTGGGGCTTATATGACACAAAGCACAACATTTTTGGGAGCTTTTTAGCCTCCGAGACAGAAGAGAGCAATCTGGCCCAAAAAAAATCCAGAATCCAAAGCAGTGCTTTTACTGAATACATTTTTCAATAGCGAGACAATTTTCTAATTAGTGTAGCATTTCTAGCAACAAGTAAATAGCGACACTTCATCATTCTTATGTTATTGTTTCCAGTGAACATACTGAGGCGATAATCATTGTATTATCGGTTTGATCACACAAAAAATTACAATATAGGACATTATCGATAATTAACAATTCCAAAATACATTCTGAGCAGGGCTTGGCATTCACTTTTTTGCTGATAATATGTGACGAGTGGTTTTCCAAAGTTAAAGCCACTCAGCATTGTCACTGCCCACAGTTTTGACCTCGATACCATGGGGAAAAACTGTCATATAAATATTTTTAATATTATCTTATAATTTGGAAGCAGGTTTATTAGGCTGCTGTCACTTTAAGACAGAATGCACAGATCCATTACACTGTTACACATGTGTTTTCTTTCTCGACTGTTTACGTTCACATAAAACATAACTGACTGTGTTTACGTGAATAATTGCCAAGATCAGCATTTGAACATTATCTTGTGAGTATTTGATTGTTTAAGCGCAATAAGCAGTGGACATTTTTTTTAGTACTGAGAGGCTTTATGTAGGGCTGTCGCGGTAAAGGAATTTCCCTTGCGGTAATTTTGAGTGGATCAATAGCGCGATATGCGGTATTATCGTCATTTATTTCTTTATTTTGATTTATTAATATTTATTTGTTGCTATATAAATAAGTGTTACGATGTGGTCAGCATGCACAAATACGAGGACATTTTCAGTAACAAATGTAACCAAAACTAATACCGTTCATTCAACGAACACGTTCAAAAACTCGGAATCATTAAAAGATAGATGTAATGAAACGAGGTGTTCATTATTTTTAACTTTGAGCTCCACTTTTCAAGGCTCAGCTGACCAGCATACGCTGAAGCTGAATCTTCACTAATAGAGACCTTTTTTCTCCCGCTGCTTTTTT
The DNA here is from genome assembly GCA_033366665.1 of Phoxinus dragarum. Classification (NCBI taxonomy): domain Eukaryota; kingdom Metazoa; phylum Chordata; class Actinopteri; order Cypriniformes; family Leuciscidae; genus Phoxinus; species Phoxinus dragarum. Next base: position 3,679 of record JARPMJ010007035.1, read on the forward strand.
TTCCCGCGGCTTCCTCGCGCTGAGGAATGCTGACCAGCGCTGTCGCCATTCATGGTAAATACCCTTAAACATTAAAATGGTGATACAACAAATATTCCGCTTTCCACGGCAACCTTTTCACGAATATATATGACTTGACCTTCAAAGACAGACGCAGGTAATCGCACACGCTCAGCCGATCTCTCTCATTCACTCTCGTCTGTTTAGGCTTAAGTGCAAATCCATGAAGCCTCTGTACAAATGACCATGATAAACAGTCTTGTTATCATTACTAACTTATTTAACATTCAATATACATGCACAAAGTTCAAAACAATAAGGGAATATAGCCTTATGAAAAAAGAAAGCACGCGAATATCGCGGTTGCTGCGGTTACTTGTATTCCTCTGCGGTTGGCTTGTCAGTAGAGCGGTACTACAATATTGCGGTTATCGTTATTGCGGACAGCCCTAGCTTTATGTGTCGCGCTTTGGGTTTGAGCTCAAAATCTGCGGGAATGAGTAAAATTATGCGCAATACATTTTTTGACAACACTACACTGCACTTATTATTTCAGATGCCTTTAAAAAAAAACTACAATTAAAAAGTGCATATATTATATATAAAATTCAACCTGCCAAACTGGCTAGTAGGAGTAACTGCGTTACACTTCTGAAATACACCCGCGTTCGTCAAGCCCTGATTCTGAGAGAGAAGTAATGAAGTAAAACTGACCCCCATCCTCAGCCTCCAGGATTCCCTGCAGGTATTTAAAGGAGCCAGATTGTTTGGGAGCGGACACCGGTTCCTCGTGGTCCTGAAGCATCCTGTAGACGTCTGACTGCGGGTCGAAACCATTGCGGTTGCCTGATGAATTCACTGGTGGTTCGGGGCTGAAACTGAAAGAAAAACACATCCAGATCTCGTTCTCTTCCAGAAACATCTGCTATTGCCATGTGTTTGCATACTGAACTAAACACTATCTCAGTGCATCAAGTTATTTATAAAAGCTCGAGTACATCTCTGAAGGAATGGAAGCCAAAGTAACTGGTTTAAAATTCAAATACAACACTGTTGCAAATATTCAGATACACACATTCACTAACATTCAAAAGTTAGGACACAGTAAAGCTGAATCTTGTAATAAACGTGCAGTTGTTAATGTTGGAAGTAATCACAGTTTAACAGCAATTGTCATGCATGTGTTTTTACTATCTTTAAATTAAATTGTGTAAAATAATAAATATATTTATGTTCACTTAACACACACACATATATATATATATATATACATAAACATAAACAGTTGGGAAATAAGTCGCATGTGTATCAGTATATACTGGGATCCGTGCAGTCCGCTCTTAAAGTGACAGCAGCCTAATATTCCTGCTGCCGTCTGTGCCGTTAATATTAATCAAACAAGAAAAGACAAAGAGGAAATAACTCGCTGCTCTTTAGTAGAAGTAAAGACGGCTCTGTTGTTTATTTTTATAATTTATTTAACAGGAATGCTATATTTGTTCAGCTTTAAGCTGTTCCTAATCACCTTTCAATGGAATAAAAGAATTGAGAGTTGTCAATTCACGATCATTTTTCATCTCTTAATTTATTCATACTTAAATGCATTGTTAGTGTAGTATGCCTGTTATTTATTTGAGTATCGGTGATCGGTATCGGCCAATACTACACTGTTTACAGTGATCGTAATTGGCCCAAAATATCTCCATTACTAATAGTAAAGAATGAGTAGACATGTCCAAACAAGTTTGACTGGTTATATGTGTCAAGATCTTTGAAGGAACTGATTTCCCCCAAGTACACAGCAGATACTTTGATGGATTTCCTTGTTGGAAGTTTCCATGAGAGTGATCAGTGTTTTGACAACTTCTACCTTACGTACATGCAGGAATTCATAAACAGCGGATTTGTCATCTTCAGAGTAAACAGTGAGTTTTACAAGCAACCAAACGTTCTCGATCACCCTTATCTTCATCCAAATACACTAGTGCTTCAGAAAAACTCAAGGATGTTTTGCAAATATCAGTGCGGCAGATGTTCCCTGAAAACTGTTCGCTTCTCCCAGTCCTGTGCTTCGCTGAACTCATGAACTCATTTTTACATAACAATATGCCTGAAGAGCTGTGGCATATTTCAGTCTGAAATGTTTATTGTTGTGTGCAAGTGCTCTGAGTGAAGACAGGACCTGCACTGTAGATGTCCAACATGGGAAAGATCCCCGAGATCGCTTCCTTGATAAATCACTATGTTTCTCACAGCCTTGTGAGGATCGTAAATATGTGTTTCTGGCACCACTGCACGACCGGTGTGGTTTGTGTTGGCTGGAGCTGAGCTGTGTACAGTTAACATGAATTCAGAACTGAACCTATTTACCTTGCGTTCCTGGTCTAATTGTTATTCTAAAGAAAAATGCTTTGGGCCCTATCATTCACCGGTGCAGTGCAGCGCCAGGCAAGTGTGTTTCGCTAGTCTCAGCCCGACGCAGTTATCATTTTTGGCGCGTTGCTATTTTGAGAAACAGAAATAGACTGAGCCATTGACCGACTGAAACCTGGTCTAAAGTCAATGGCGCAGTATTTTTTCTGTTATTTAAAGAGCGCGTAAGTGATGTGAGCCTATAGAGCCTAAGTCCCTCCTCTTCCGGTGGACCATGGGACCTTAATTCGGAAAAATATTGTATGGTAGTCAATGGCGAGAGACAACAAATATTTTGATCTTGTTTGAATTGTGCCCTGAATTACATATATGATGTTTGTCAATTTAAAATATACATTTTAAAGTCAAGAAAGTCGCAGTTTGATGTAAAACTGTTGAGGTGTAAGACTGTGAAAATACATAATTACAAAGACTACGAACCGAAAAGGCGAACATGTGACGTCATACCTTTTCACTCAATGAATGAAGCTAACTTTACTGAAGCTAACTTTACTGAAGCTAACTTTACTGAAGCTAACTCTACTGAAGCTAACTCTACTGAAGCTAACTCTACTGAAGCTAACTCTACTGAAGCTAACTCTACTGAAGCTAACTCTACTGAAGCTAACTCTACTGAAGCTAACTTTACTGAAGCTAACTCTACTGAAGCTAACTCTACTGAAGCTAACTCTACTGAAGCTAACTTTACTGAAGCTAACTCTACTGAAGCTAACTCTACTGAAGCTAACTTTACTGAAGCTAACTTTACTGAAGCTAACTTTACTGAAGCTAACTCTACTGAAGCTAACTCTACTGAAGCTAACTCTACTGAAGCTAACTTTACTGAAGCTAACTCTACTGAAGCTAACTCTACTGAAGCTAACTCTACTGAAGCTAACTCTACTGAAGCTAACTTTACTGAAGCTAACTCTACTGAAGCTAACTTTACTGAAGCTAATTTTACTGACGCTAACTTTACTGAAGCTAACGTCTGTCATGTTATCTATAGTATCACGTTATAATCGTGACGTTACGCCGTCATGCCGGAGTGTGTTGTACCAGACTGCACACACACGAGCAACGGTGACGTATAGTGCGAGATGAGAGATGTAGTTCATTGAGTGATTTTCACATAAAACTAAATGTTACTCTTCTGTTTTAAGACAAACTGCGACTTACTTGACTTTCATAATTATCTTTTAAATTGACAAACATCATATGTGTAATTCAGGGCACAGTTCGGACGGAATAAAAAGATAAGTTGTCTATCGCCATTGACTACCATACATATTTTTTTCCGAAATAAGGTCCCATGAGCCGGAGGCAGAGGGGCGGGACTTAGGCTCTCTATAGGCGGGTCCAACACGCGTACACTCTGCTTATTACACACACAGCGACACGCAGCAGCACACAAACATGCCAAATATTACAAATAAAAGATAAAACGTAGATGGTCTTCTTGCACGCTTTAATCTTGATCCGTTCCCTCGCTAGAGAAGCTTTAAATTTTTCCGCTTGTAAATTCCTCCATGTAAATAGCGAATCCGCCATGCGCGAGCACAACTGGCTTTTAAAGGGAATGGGAGAGTCTGATAGTTTTTTTGCATGTTACGCCCAAAACACACCCATTACTCATTAAGAGAATAGAGACGACCCGTTTAGACCATGCGCCGACCATTTTCCCCAGTTTAAAATGGGGAATTAAACTCGGATTCGGACACGTCCTAAGTACACTTGCACCAGCGCTTTAGACCATGTGCTTAGATCCTTAAAATAGGGCCCATTATGCTGTTCCTGTGCATGTGTGAAAAACCGTGAAATGTCCCACCTGTGAGGAGAGCCCAGGCTGAGTCCTGCCATCTGCTTGGGAAGAGCGCCATTGCCGTTGTTGTGCGAATACAGTCCGGCTGGATTGTTGTAAGTAGGTCTCGAGTTGCCGTTATTGTAGGACACACCGCCTGTGATGGGACTCTTGGGCGAGGGACTCTTCGGAGTGGGACTATAGCCACTGCTGATTGGTCGAAAGGTCTGTAAAAAAAGAAGAAAAAAAGTCGTTTTTGATTGTAAGCTAGGGGGATGTAACGAGACCCTCACGTCATGATTCGATACATATCACGATACGATATTGCGATACATATGATAAAAGGTTAACAATTTTTTTTACTGTTGATTAAAATGCTAAATTTGGTATTACATTGTGTGTGTAATTTAATAGTCTTGGACTTGGTGCTGGAAACCCAAAGCACAGGACAATAGAGACACCAGAATAACAATATTCATGATTCTGAAGCTGAAAATACAGAATTATTGTAGATGAATATGCTTGATCTCCGTCACTGACTAGAAATATTTAAAATAATGTAGGACACTTTATACTGGTAACATCAGGCATTTGGCATTATCAGGACAAATATTCCCACATTGCATTATTATACATTATATTCAACATTACATAGTTTAATGTCTTGGTTTGGCTGAACTATCCACAATATTGTTGCATATTTGTATTGCGATATATTGTTACACCCCTATTGTAATACCATCCAAATCTCTTCACAAAAAATAATATTTGGAGCAAATTTATCACTCTTTCAAAGTAAGAGCTAATATAATCCGAATTGTGATGACTATGATTGGAACAATAAAACAGCCTTTGACAGGTTTACAGATCTGACATGCTCTCAATGACATCGGCAGTCATTTAATGCAACTTATTGTGTTATCTTTTGCAGATGGAGTGGAGACTTCTTCTTTTGTTGTTGTTTTGTTAAACGGTTTGTCTGAAGTATCGTATTTGGGGACTAATTCTGAGAAAAGAAGAAACTTCATTTAATATTAATGGCTGCCAAATTTAAAACTATGCATGTCAAAAATGACTGGTAATAAATCTACATTAAGTTCAAACAAAAGTTCATTAAATAATAAATGATGGCGAAAATTCTGAAGTCGAAACTTTGCAAATGTGCGGTTCAATTTATTATTATACAAAAAAACTGTTTACAAAAAAAGGAAAACTGTGTGCACAAATGTTTTATAATAAGCAATGCCAGGCAAATGTCAACAACTTTTCCATTTAAATATTAAGACACTATTTTGGGAGCGATGTAGTTTTGTATCATAGTCAAAATTTGCAATGATTAAGTCTCTTCTGCTCACCGAGTCGGCATTTATCCAATCAAAAAAACAGTAAAACTGTAATATTGTGAAATATTATTACAATTTAAAATAACTTTTCTATTTGAATATATTTTAAAATGTAATTTATTTCATCATCATTACTCCAGTCTTCAGTGTCACATGATCCTTCAGAAATCATTGTAATATGACGATTTGCTGTTTAAGAAACATTTATGATTATAATCAATGTTGAAAGCAGTTGTGCTGCCTCACAGTTTTGTGGAAACTGATACACAAAGTGTGAGGTAAGAAAGATTTTATATAAAAAAAGAAGAAATGAATTATTTAATTGAACAAGGACACATGCTGAACTGTATAATGGTGCAACTCTAGAAGTCTGTGATTGGCACCTTCCCGGGACAGAAGATTGGGAAACGCATTGGGAATCAAGAGATGAATCAAGAAAATGAGTCTGGAATCAACCCTCGTGAGTCGATATCAAAATGTGTGGCAAAATAACTGCATATTGGTTTGGACCGACCCGAGGGACAATAAATAATGTCAGTATTTTCATAGATAGCGGAAGAATATGTTCACATGAGTCAAACTGTGCCATGTACGCAGTGCTCTTTCCTTCAGTCCCACAGCAGGAGGATTCATCTGTGAATCATGAAGGATCTGTTGTTTTTAGCCTTATGACTATGAAAAATATCTCATATCAATCTTTATTACAGTTTAAAATGTCAGTATGGGCAGCAAGACAAGAGTTTTATTGCATTTCTCATCTTCGAGTGGACAGAAGCGAGCTGTTCGCTTGGTTTTCTCATTTAAAAAAAAAAGTGCGAGATAATGGGTTTAATAGGTTAATATCATTTATCATTTTTGTTCTCTTGAGTTCTACTCATAATGTTAAAAACAGAAATCTTTGCACCAGTATCTTTCTAAATGCCCTCTTTGAAAATTAAATTGTATAGAGAACATGAACTGTAGTTCCCTTAATATTTACAAGGGAAAACTGTAACTGTATACATACTATATATACGTGGGGGAAAATCTATCCTTACATTTCATGCAATTTTGCAGTAAAACACAGTTAAATGTACCATTTTTAGTAATAAAAAAGAACAAATCATCTTATAATTTGCAGTGAATTTGCATTCCCAGAATAGCTTGTGACACTTGATGTTTTTTTTAATAAATCTGTTTCTTATAGCTTTTTTTTTTATTATCAGTAATGCACATTATGTACATCATATGTTGTTAAATTGTGTTTATTGCATTATTTTAATGTCATGCATGTTACCATGATGGTGTTTTGTGTTATATATCTTGTATATATTATTTACCTCCGCTTTGATTCAACCACTGGCTGATTACTGACACTAATAGAAACATTAGTTCTGGTTATCTAAAGCATATAATAATGATAATATTTAGAAATAACGTCTGTTCTGACCTTTGCTGGAAAGGAAATGTAGATGCATGCTCCTTTAGTTCACATGTCTGCCACAAATGGGTGTAACTGCAATAAAAGTGGCAGATTTACTAGTCTACACATCTGGTGTATAGCTTATAAAAGTGCCAGTTTTGTAGTCTAACATTGAAAACCATTAATTTGTACCTCTCTACCTTTAAACATACATTTTCACTATATAAGCTTAGATTTTTGTTATTTAATAAATCTGGATAAGGCTCATGTCTCATTAAATTGATTTATTTCACCTATTCTGCCGTACAGTGGATCTAGAGGATCACTGAAATAGCAGCAGTGGTTGAAACAGACTCTCCTTTTACACGCTACGTTTATCATACTTCTCATATCAGGGGGAATATTACAAGACCCCCTTATCAGACGACCATCCAACACAGTTTGGTTCTTAAGAAGTTCTAAATGGGTCCGAAGGCTCACGAAACCTATTAGCAGACATGAAAATAATTACAAATGAGAGATATGAAAAAAAAAAAAGTATTATTAAGCACATTTTAGCTGATTTTTTATTCATGTAATTCACTTAATGCAAATTATTGTAATGCAAAAAAAGATAAATTGTTAAAATTGTAACGTATTTATTAGGGATGCACAATATTTCTGCAACCATATCGGTATCGGCTGATATATGATCATTTTTAATGTTATCGGTATCGGCCCGATAAGAAAATTTGGCCGATATATTAAAGCTGATAAATAATGTATTATTTCCTCCAGCAGAGACACTTCAGATGCGCACTGATCAACATGATGGTTTTGAATTGCTTGAAATATGACTGGAATCCCTTCAAAAAGGAAAATACAGTAAAGTGTAACGTGCAGCGCAAGTTCACTGCGGTTACATAACATTATAATGAGATTTGATTTGATTTGAGACATTGATTTTAATGGTGAGACTTTTGTTTTTGTATTCAGGCTCTTAAAAGATGTATCAAAATTTGGATTTAGATTTATCAGCCAATATATCGGTTATCGGCTTTCAAATATAAAGAATTATCGGCTATCGGCCAGTTTTATATTGGTGCATCCCTATTATACATCATGGTAGTGAATGTTATAAGGCATTTAATTAATGCTTACTCAATGCAACAGATGCCAGTGAAAAGCAAACGTGAAAATGGGACGTGGGTGACACAATTAACCCCTTCAGACCCTGTGTCCACTGGTATGGATATCACATTTGTTTTGTGTAAACCACAATTTTAACTTTTAATAATATGAGAAATGCCTGGTCACTCGATCATCCAAAGATATGACCCCTAACTTTTATTAATATGATTTTATGTCAATGATTTAGGTAAAAAATCAGGTCTGATGGGGTTCAACACAAACCACAACCAATGAGAACAGTTTTCCCATTGCATTCCAGAAGTAAATGTTGCTGGGTAAAGCTAGTTTCCCATAATCGCCAGTGAGGGCCCAAAAGAAACACAGAAAGACCAGGGAGATATTTATGAGGAGTGTTTGTGTCTGCTCATAAATCCTGACCATCATCAGGTTTCACTGACCAGTTTTACAGTGATATCCCAGCATGCCCTTTGGTTCTGGGTGACTGCCCACAGAGCCAGAACCTTCAGAAACCAACCAAACAAGGCGATTTGCTACTGCTAGCAATGAACTAAATCAAAACTGACCTCAAACCTACTTTTATTAATTAAGGCTTGCTTTGGGAAAAATGACCCGTGATTTATGAAGGTTGATATCGACCTGAACACCGCAAGGGAAGTTGAAGGGAGGACCTAATGGAAACCATATGGCCACTGTTGACAGACTAAAACAACCCACTCCCAGCACCAGCCCCGTAACATCACCGTTCCCTCTCCGAACACGTAATATAGAGATATTCATTCAAAAATTACACAATTTAGGATTTATTCATACAAGACTTAAAAATGCACCAAACAATGTGAGATTTTTGAGATATTTGGTAACATAAAACACAACAAAATATAGCTTCTTAGATTCAGGAAGTTTTCAGTACTGATGAGATGCATACAGTCCTGGTAAAACGTTTTGGAATAAATACATTTTTGAAAGAAGTCTTGTATGTTCACTAAGCCTGAATTATTATAACAATTTAAAAGAACTTAAAAAAAATAACAGTTTCCATAACAATATTAAATATTCCGTTTTCAACATTGATAATAATAAGAACCATTATTGATAATTGAGCACCAGTGATAATTAATAATAGTTAGGGATGCACCGATAGTAATATTTTGGGCCGATACGATAACCGATAATTCTTTATCTTTGAAAGCCGATAACCGATATATTGGCCAATAAATACAATTTGTATATCATTTTTGAGAGGCTGATTACAAAAACAAATGTATTACCATTAAAAGCCATGTCCCACGCACACAATTATAATGTTCTCATGATAATTTTATGTAGCCGATATACTTTTCGAAGTGATTCCAATCATATTTCAAGCAATCCAAAACCATCATGTTGAACAGTGCGCATCTGAAGTGTCTCAGCTGTGGGAAATAATCCATTATTTATCAGATCTAATATATCGGGCAAATTTTCTTATTTAGCCGATATCGATAACATTAAAAATGAACCTATATCAACCGATACCGATATGGTGGCCGATATATTGTGCATCCCTAATAATAATTGAGCATTTGAGCAAGTCATCATATTAGAATGATTTCTGAAGGATCATGTGACACTGAAGACTGGAGTAATGATGATGCTGATAACTGGTAACCAAAATAAATAAATACATAAACTATGGCTATAAAAGAGGGCCTTAAAAGCCTGGTGGAACATATGTGACCAACTTTAAGGAATGGGCAATTTTGTTCCATTCATAAAAGAAATGCTGTCTCATATTACAACTGGTGACAAGACTTCCGAGCAATGAAACAATACCTCAGTTATGCTCCGACATACACAGTCTGGGTTAAAATACAGCCTCTGAAAAATTCTTTGGCTCGACCACATGCTTGGCTGTGTCTCCTTCCATTGGAAATGACGTGACTTGTTCTATCGCTATTCTTACAGATTTTCAACATTCATACTTTCCAGTGGCCATGGCAAAAGCCACAATGACTTACATCTCAGCATGAGGCACACATCTGCTCTGGAAATCACTGAAACACTTTATAGACGTTATGACATACAGTCACCAAATGTGAATGTGACTTTACTGAAGATTTGTGCAATGCCCAACCGACTCCAGTGTCAGGGCCAAGAACGATTTCAAACCATCTGTCTCATTTGCCACAAAATGGCTGACATAGGCTATTTGTCATTACATGAGTGAATACAAAGAAAACATTAGCATCATGTTGAAAATGTATTTTAGGATGGAAGAATTCAAAGGCAATATTGTGGACTATTACATTTAATTTCTATAGAGCACCAGCCAAAAAGTCCTCTTTCTGATGTGAAAATATCATGCCTTCACTGTCTATGTAATACCCTGTTATAATGTGATATTACCCTATTTAAAAATTAATGGTTAAAATAAGTATTTACTCTTCTGAAATAATATTTAGGGAGTGACATTATCCATTTGTGACAGTTCAGCAGAAGTTGGTCTTTCTTAGTTCCCCTTTTGAGGCAACTCTATGCTGCAATGTGGTGTTAACACTATGGAAATGCTTCTAGAGGAACCGGTGTCTGAAGCATGTGTGCAAACACATTAATTATATTATATATATATATATAATGTACACTGGCATATAAAAGAGCACCTATGTTAAACTTCATCAGCTTCTTTGACTTCAAGAAGTACTGTATGTGTAAACTTGTGAGTCTAACTGACGATATTGACATATCTAAAGGGTAAAATAAACATGTCCATCCCTTCATTTCAAAAGTAACACTAAAATTAGTTAATGCATTAAAGTGCCGTGGTGAAAATCATGCTTTTAAATGTTGTTTATGTGTAAAATTACAAACTACATTGTAACCAATCAGATCAATGTGTGATCATCAACGAGTGGATCTCTGAGCTGAGTGAGTGAGTGGAGGCGGGGCTCATTTGCATATTCATAGAACCGAGCATACTTAATGAGGCAAGGGTGTCGAGTTACATTCAAGCTATTTTAGGCCATGAAGAAACTTTCTTTTTCTTGAAGAAACAAAAATAAATATTTATTTTTAATAAAAAAACATTTAAATAATAAATATGTCATTTTGGTGATTAAAGATGAGTTTTAAGGGACACAATTATTTACTACAGGGAGACTTTAACTAAAATTAACAAACAAGAAATTCATTGTTTCAGTATTTATTCATCTTTGTTATAGTTCGTTCGATCAGAAGGCAAAAAATAAATATATTTGACTTCAACTTGGCTTCAATTTGGCTTTTGTAATGGAATTTTTTGCTTTACATTTAAAGACAATTAGGCATTGTGTAGTTGTTTATATTTCTATGAAGCAAACGGTTGTTGCTAGGCAACGAAACAGATCACAACATGCTCACAGCATTTTGTGAATTTCTCTGGATAAGTTTCTGCTTAATTAAAATGTAAATGAAGCTGTCTGTAATAGTATCCTATGGGAAAATCAAATTTGAAGGTTATACCTGTGACTCAGACTCCAGTATTCCGGTGTATGGACTTGTCTTGGTTTCTTCTATTCCAGTTGGAGACCAAACCTTTCCAGATCTAAAGAACAAACCAAAGGTTAGGTGAATGAAGGCAAATAACGACATACATACGTGAAAACAGCCTGCCTCTCTTTATCTATAACTGATAACAATATTGATTGACATCAATTCTCAATTCACACTCCTTGTGTTTGGCATTTGGTGCTGCTATCCAAGTCCTGTCACTTTACAATATTCAATTAGAAGTGCATCCAAGCATGCATTTCATCCCACTCAGATGATTTGCTTTAGTTGTTCTGATGTGAAATCTATACTTCTCCAGTCAAAATGTCTTCAACAACTGGATAACAAAGTCCAGATGTTCTTTAATACAGTTTAACCTAAAGCGAAATCCACTTTGCCCAAGTAATGGCCTGGTTTCACAGACAGGGCTTAGATTAAGCCAGGATTAGGCCTTAGTTAAATTAGGACATTTAAGTGGCTTTTATAAACATGCTTTAGAAAAAACATTACTGCTGTGCAGCTTGAGGCAAAACACTGGCACGGACATATTTTAAGATATATCAGTGCAAGTTGCTTTCAGTTAAAACAGCTCAAATATGCATTTTAGTCTGGGGTTATGTTAAGAATATGTCTTATAAAGCCTTTTTTAGAATAAATGTACACACAAATGACAAAACAAATCGACATAAGCCAACAGGAGAGATGTCCTGATGTAGGTGGATCTCACAAAATATTTCCAGATATGTCCATGTCATGATATTTTACCTGAAAAAATATAAAACAAATACAAAGTCATGGTAGTATGGGTTGTATTGCTTTCATTTGTTCTGATTCTAATGTAATGTATATATATATATTTGTTCATTAGAATCAGTACAAATGAAAGCAATGCAGTGTTATAAAACGAGAATGAGATTTTTATTCATAGTAAAGAGAATATGAGGGTTACAGTAAATGTGTTTGCTTTGCTTGTCATTAAAGAAGAAGAAAACAACAACAACAACATCATAATGGTCAAGTTAAATTGTAAAACTAAAGATATTGAGCATCTTTTGACCAAATGGAAGAACAAAGACATTGGTTTTCCTTTGCCCCCACTCCACGTACACCTACATGCACACAGCAATACACAGATCTGAGCAACAAAGAAACCTCTGTGGCCCTCCCATCGTGGAAACTTCATCACTGGAGCATGAATGCACCCCTTCTGAGTTGGCTTGGATGTGGCAAAGTGAGGCAATGACTTATAAATGAATGTCAGAGTGACTTAGGAGCATCTGGATGTGACTGATTAAAGACTGTTTTCCATATACCCACTCGAATGAAGAGACCGTCTCAGCAGACCGGAGGCGTGTGAATGGTTGTAGTGGGGACGTATAGTAGTTGTTGCATGTAGGGTTGTGTATAGAAGTGTGTGGGAACTGGGCAGGATAGCTATTTGTCACATTTGTGCGGGAGTAGTTTAAATTTGTGTTACCTGAGCTACCGTTTGCACACCAATCTTCAGCAATATTTCATTTAATTTCAATATGGATGGTATCCAAAAAAAAACAAAAAAAAAACATGTGTCAGATAAGATACTTAGATTTGTTTGCTAATTTATGCATGTTTATTATAAAGAGCCGCTGCTATAAACTCGGATAGTTTACTTAAATGTTTACAATTATATCAAAAAATAATAAATTAAAAGACGTGATGCACGGCAGACGACCTTCTGTAACACCCACATCCAGAAAGCACTGCAATGTTAGTCCCGTCCGAATCGATACATGAAGTCCCAGATGTCCAGTGATAAGAACTGTCACTCAAACATCGTTTAGAAAACTAGTCCCCATACCAATAGGGCTTAAGATTTGTTTTGAGTCTATTTTTTAACCAATTGCATGGCGCAGATCATTTACTTGTAATGAATACCTTTAGGTTTGTGTCCATCAATTTCCAAATAAAAAGAAGAAATAATAAAATGAGATGTAAAATATTTTTCATTGTAAAAAAGTATTTATTTCACTGGGGAGGGAAAAGCTAATTACATTTTTTTTTTAAATTTTTTTTACTGTGCTATGGAATTACTTTCCATGATTTGGTCATACCAGCCACAGTGTTTAAACTCAGCGAAGACAAACGTGTCACGTTAAGTTTAAGGCCTTCAACATTTGGAGAAATGACAAAAGTCACATAAAAAGACACAGACAAATAAATAGTCATACTCGTACTCAACAACGTGAAGTATTGTGTGTTAGGAATGAGAGGAAAATGAGCGAGGCAGATGTAGTGGGCAGTGGTGACGCACAATGTACCGGTTTGTTTCCACTCTTTCTCCATTATAATCCGTCAAGCAATTTTGAAGTCAGAATGTGGCACATAATTATGCATTGTGAGCCTGTTCAAAATCTGTCTTTTATCAGTACAAGTATGAGACACAAACACATAAATGACCTCCTCATGGGGACACATGGGATTCTTTCTGGGAGTATTTCTACTTTTTATGTATGAATTAAGTGTGGTTATACCACACGTATATTTACTTATGCTTGCATAACAAAATACAATATCAATGTAAATGATATATACATATGAACAACATTATAGATACAGACATGTTTATGAATCCTCATTCATAAATATTGAATTCATGGAAATAATCGGTTTTAATATATTGTATTTATGATCACTGAGATGTTTTTAGTCGCATCGTTTTATTGCAGAAGACTCATTTACATAAAACGATAACATGTCATTCTGTTCTGCCAACTTGTTTCAAAATATAATGATTTAACTATTACTTATGTAAAATTTATTTTGATTACCGTGGGATACAAAACAAGTGCTGTGACTCAAAATATTAGAGGTAAGAATGGGTTTAGTGGCTCAAAAATATATTATATTGAAACTAAAATTGTTTTTGTACTAAGTGGGTCTCTTACATAAAACTTTCCCCCTTCTCGTTGGGATTTCTTCAATGAGTAACTGAGTTACAATATAGTGGAAGATTTACTTTGGCTTTGCTACATTTGTTGCATTTCCAATTTTATTTTAGAAAGGTGACTAACACCCAGATGTTTCCAGAAAACACAGCAATGAACTGCTCAAATAGAGTTTCTAAATGTGTCATGTCAAATTTCACTTTCACTAGTACTTGTGCTTGTTTGTATTGTGTGTACTTGTATCTGAAGTGATTTGGCCTCATTCATTAAAACAGGAGTAGAATTTCTGTGTAAAACATTTGTAAAAATGTTTCTTACGCGAATTATAGCATGATAAATTGTTAGCCGTGTGTTTTACAAAGATGCTCATTCTGCCCTGATGCATGTAATAATTGTGTTTATTTTTTTATTGGATAGTAAAATGTTTCCTTTTATCTCTGTTTAATGCAACACGGTCAACTATAAGTAAGCCATTTATAGGTTGACCACCTGTATCTGCATGATGCCATCTTTGCGTGAAGGAGACAAACTCTGGGACACAGGATTAGGTTCATGTTGACAAAACCAAACCAATCGATTCAGGCTTTGTTGGTAACATGACACTGATCGTCAACTTTCTCTGTCAACTCAGGCTTTGATCCTGAGGTCATGAATAACTATGGAGCGAGTGCACATGAAAGTGTGAACAGCCAATCGCATGCGTGAAACACACTCCAGTCCAGAAGGGGGCGCGCGGTAGGGACGGCTGACGCGAAACTGACGTTCCGAAGCTTTTCGAGATCCCGAAGCGCAGATGTTTCGAAACACTGGGCCTTTCTCAATCTGTGTTCTTGTCTGTACTTGTGTTCTTGTGAAACGTCATCTTTTGTGGCCCAAGTACTGTCCCAATACACAAGTTTGCAATATGGCAAGAACGTTTAAAAATCCCGGAAGTGTTCTTGACACGTCCATTTTACCGAGGATGCATCGGTTGGTAACTTGTGTGAACTTGACGGCTGAAATATCCCAGCATTCATTTCGGATTTCGAGGAAGGAGAGGCAGGTCAATACAGAAAGTCGTTTTTCTACAATTTCGTACGCTATTTCATCACTAAATTCACTTCTGAGGACATTTGATGTGAGACATCAACTGTGTAGATATTAAATATTGGCATTTTTACGAAAATTTATGCCGAATCGAAAATGTGCTCAAACGTTTTCGGAAGTGAGAATCTCCATAAGCGCCTGCGGGTGTTAAGTTAGCTTGCGAGCCAACCGGTTAGTCTGCTCACAGACTCGTGTTACCCCACAGTCAAGAGACCATTGCCTTTTACCGGTGTTTTTTCCCGCCGTTGGCTAGTGATGTATACACAAACAAACAACAGAAGCAGAATGAAAGGAGACAGGCGTTGCTTTATTGTTATGAATATACATTACATTGTAGTGTACAGTTGTAGAGTAATCCCTTGAGCTGAGGGTAGGCTTGGGCGATAAAGCCTGGCTGTTATCGTCAATAATTCTCATTATGTTTGCGTACTGCAGACGGCGTTTGTGCGGGGGTATTATTGCGCAATACCAGCAAGAACACATCGTCTCAAACTGTCAGCGGCGTTCTGTGCGCTCGTCACCTTGTGAGTTCATTCTTCCTAGAACAACTAGAGCGTTCTCCCCAAGAACACAAGTCCGTTCTTTGCATTCTTACCCACTGATCCGAAGCGTGATTCAAAACACCCGTGTCACGTGACTATGGCTAAATGAAGCTTCGGAGTGTTTCACGAGTGTTTCGACAGGTGGCATGGTCCGCCGAACCAGCGTTTGATTGACAGGGTCGGGAACAGACCACACAACCGCGCACCTGTATAAAAGTGAAGTCAACGCATCTTGACCTCGTGGGTTTTTGTGAGAGGAGTTTGATTTTGAGATAGCGGATTTTATCTACAGTAAGTACATCGTTTATCAATAAATGATCAAGTCCTATATACAATATCCACATAAGACTTAAAATCCATGTACACATTACAAAAAAAAGAAGAAAAAAATATCTTTCCTTCCTCCTTTTAAGATACAACATACCCACTGATGTGTGCAACTTTGGTTTGCCCATAACCATTTTTTCAACTGGACTTTAAACAAGCTATATGTAAGGCATTCTCTCAGTGTTAGAGGAAGACTATTCCACAGGTTTTAATAGGTGCCCTTTAATCAAAATCCAAGGGAACCAATGAGACCGAAACTAAAACTCAAGAAACTAGAACTCAGAAACATGAAAGCTGCTCGAAGAAAGAAGATGTTCATCCAGACATATCCACTCAACCAGCGTTGACTTTGAAGTTGATTGACTCAACCAACATATATCAACTCAACATGACTTTAGTCAGGTCGTCCTGTTTGTTTAACCAACATCAGACAACCTGTTTGAAAAGAGACTTTTGAACTACTATACTTTCATAAAAAAAAAATAAATAAAAAAAAGGTATTTGACGAGTGCTCAGCTAACTTCTCTTCAATGACATCATCCCCAATCCCTTCAAAATTCCCTTTTCATCCGTCAAGAAATGGCAAACGTAGCTTTCCCCTCTCTTTGTTTCTTCCTCTAAGCTTTCAAATCCACACACAATTCTTCATTCATGCGTCATTGTCCACTAAGCACTTAGTCCTGCCCTGTTTTCTCTTTCCTTTAATTCCTCTTTTTTATTTTCTCTGCTCCCCTGCACTTTCATGACCCAGGTCTTATGACTCAACTTGCTTGGCCCAGCGAGCTCTTTCCGACAGCTTCATGACTTGTGGAAACAAATCTTTGTCATCCGCACTCGCCGCCTTTTCCAGACTGCAACTTTCCTCAAAGAGAAAGGAGGAGGCTAGGGAGATACGGAGAGATTCCCAGCAGCTGTTCGCTGCTTCACAGCGGCTCGAGGATATGCCCGGGTGGATTTGCATGACATGTTTCATGAAACCTCTTTGTCCAGTGCTGACTCAGAAGTCAACCGGGGACACATCCGGTATTTCAGGAACCAGACATGGCATCACTGAATAGCAGCCAGAAATACAAGGATAAACCAATGCCAGGTTAACTAGCGCCCCCAATATAGGCTAGTCCGGCTATGAGTAACCCACTCTTAGCCAAAAATAATATTGAATTTGGTTACATGTAGTTTTTGCCAAAAGACTCACGAGATGTTTGATATTCCATCATGTAAGCAAAGTAAACAGTAATTACAAGGTAATAAAAAAAAGAAGGTATGTTAGGTTTACAATAGTGTTGTGTGCATTTTGACATGCATACTTTATTGGTATGATATTGGTATAGTTTTTTTTTTTTTTGTGGGTTGCGCTTTGTATCTAATTGATTTACACACTGTATGATTTTTGACGTATGTATTTTGATTTATAAAAAACAAGCTATGTCATGTTTACAATAGTTTTTGGTACATTTTTACTTGCACACTTTATTGGTATTTATGATATTGGTATAGATTTTTTTTTTTGTGGCTGCGCTGTGCATTGTATGATTTATACATTGTTTAATTTTTGAATTTCAATTTATGTAATTTGACTTAGAAAAAGTTATGTATACAATAGAGTTTGGCGCATTTTGACCTGCATACTTTATTGGTATTTTTGATATTGGTATAGGTTAACTTCTTTTTTTCTATAGGTCTTTTTAGGTAAATTTTCTTAATTGTCTCTTTACACAGAGTGACCAGGTGTTTGCAATTTGATTAATTAACTATAGTTAAAAATGAACCTGAGATGTTGTTGGTTACACACACCCTGACGAAGGCATGTAAAGCCGTAACGCGCAGGTGGATCTGTCACCAATTTTAATGTTTAAGCCATCAATGAAATTAAGGCTTTTTAACTTTTTTCTACTTATTTCGATTGCCTTGGAGTTCCTAAGTTATTAGATTCTGTATCCATACAACCAAAGAACAGCGAGATTTTACACCCTGAAGCAGCTCTTCTTTTGCATTCTTTGCTCTAGTGATTACAAGGTGTTTGCTTTCATTTCTTCACTAATTTCTTTGTTATCTAATTGATGACTAGTCTATTCTTGGGCGATGGTTTAGACGTCTATTACATTTTCACTTGCCTTGTTTTAGTCTAGACGTCTGGGCTGTGTTTGGACGACTATTATATGTCTTTTAAACGCAAAATTGCTTGCTGGGATACCAATAGTCCATGAGCCAGGGCCCCAAGTGTGGTCCATCGGTATCATCTGGGGGGACAAAGTCTCATAGTGATTTTTGGCAAGGTATACAGCCCTAGTACTAGAAAAATCCCGATAGCAGTGCAGGGGTGGTATAGCGAAATCACTTTTTTCAGCTCATGAAGTTACTAACCCCCGAAGATAAATTCTGTTTATGAAATCTGGTGTATATCTGGTTTAAGCTCATGCTAGGGATATTGTCAATATTTTTCTAAATTTTTCTAAATGTCATAATCATTTGTTAACAAACAAGTATTCATTACTACAATGAGCTCATTGTTTCTGCCTTAAATTATTATATTGTTTAAATTAATAATTTTTTAGCTAACTGTGATTTGTATATGTACATTTCTGAAATGCATAACTTGGATTGTTTCCTCTGATAACACATCACTCTAAATTGTAAAGTGGACTTCTGTAAAGCTGCTTTGAAACGATGTATTGTGAAAACCGCTATACAAATAAATGTGAATTGAATTGAATAAATATGTAGTTTTCACAAAAGCTCTGGAGCTGTCAAAAGTCTGCCAGGTGAAGCGTTTTGCGTATTCCGGCACATTTTTGCTGACACATGAACTGATATCAAGGATGAAACTACACACTGTTCATTTATACTGCTGACATTGTAACAATACAAAGGTGGCTGAAAATCAGAGAAGTTATCCTTTAAGGCTGTGACGCACAGTAACGAAGGTATGTTGTTCAGAAAAGAACGAGGCGGGAACAGGCGAACGTTAAATATATCAAAATAAATAAAACACAAGACGATGAAAGTTTGCCACACACACCAAGCCATCGGCCAATGTCCGGCCCGGTGTTGAGCGTCTGTCAACTCAGTTTTTGCGGTTTCGCACCGTTGGCATTAGGACCAATGGCGACGGCTTTTTTATACTTTCTGTTTTCATTTTAGCTAAAGTTAGTTGTTTTGTTGTGTTTTGCCATTTTTATTACTTTTTATGCCATAGGGCCTAGTTTTTTCCCCATTTGAGTTATTTTAGTGCATCAAAACTAAAAGGCAACTAGCAAAACAGCAACTAGCTTTTTAAAAAATATTTTTTTTTTTCAAGTAACATTTTATTTAATGGTTTTGGTTTTGGTTTTAGTTTTAGTTAATGATAAGGGTGTAACGGTACATGTATCACGGTACGCACGTCATGGTTCGGTTCATACAGTCAGATGACGAATACAGTCGGTCACAGGCGATCCACACTCCCAGTCTTCCTAAGCAAACACACCCAGTTCAGCTCATCAGCTCATAAAGACTCCAAGACCTCAGATAGGTGTGGGTGAGCCTGATTTCACCAAGTACAACATGTTCCTGGACCAACATCAACATTCCTTTCAACCAATCAGATTTGAGGGAAAAGTCAAATTTAGGCTTACGGCCAGGGTTAGGTGCTTCTAAGGTCACTGCTATTCACATATCATTCCCCTCTGATTTTAGGGATAACTTATGGGTAGGGTAAGGTCTAGGTTTAGGACAAAATTTTTGGACATTAATTTTGTTCCAGGATCAACAATATATGTCTTCCTTGGTGACAAAATCACGGTGACCAGATAAGAGAGACATCAAAAATGTGCGGTGTTGGGGGTTCTCCAGGACCAGGGTCGGGAAACACTGCTATAAAGAAAGCTAGTTTTTGCAGTTAATATTTTCCTGAAGAGAAAGACTGAAATTCAGAAAGAAATGTCATAATAATAACCCATGACCTATGGGTGTTTGAGGGGCAAATCAACATATGGTGGTCTCTCTTTGGGCCTGATGTGAGAAAATATGATGTCTAAAATGTTTCCCTGTGGTGAACATCCAGCTTTTAATGTAGTTTATGTGTCTATGAAGTGTGTTTAATATACTTTAAGACAAACCATGTGCAAATTCATAAGTCGACAGCATTGCTGAGTATTTTCTGCTTAAAACTGCAGTGAACCAAAGACAGTCTCAAAAACACGGTTTGAAATTGCTGGTGTTGATAACAATACATTAAAAAATAATAATAATGTCTGCACACTGAAATTTCAGCTCGAAAAATTTGTTTATAAATAGCGCAGCGTTTCGACCAATCAGGTCTTCCTCAGGCACAATTTTTGCTTTAATTTCTGTGTGCAGAGCAGACATTATTTTATTTGCTTAAGTAATGTTTTCTCTCATATGTTGTTATTAAAATTTGTCATGCATTTTTTTCAGTTCATCATCTCTAATCTGAAACAAGAGCTAATAACATTTCAATTGCTTTTTTTTAAATGCTAAATAAACAAGATAAACAGTGTGAACAAGAAACACAGTGGTTGGGTTTTTACTGATTTATGTTTTCACATCTCTACGGTCTCAAGGAGAATATGACTCTGCGTGCCGTGTCCCAAGTAATTGCTTTTCCATCAAGCACACGGAGAACAGAAGCTGCAGCCTGTGATCTGCCGAGCACATCACGCACACGGGAGCGAAGCGGTACTTATCGTGCCAGCAAGAGCGCAGACAAATACAAATGAGTCATTGGCCTATGCTAAAGGTCACATACCAATAGATACAGGGGGCCATGCTTTTGCATTTACAATGGTGTCACATGACCTTCACAGAGCTATCTATGCAGGCCATGAAAAAAGGCTAATGTTGACAAAATGTGGAATTGTTTTCTCTCTAAGACTGTTTAGAGTTCAATTTCCAAATGGCCCAGACTACCTAGATCAATGATAATGAGTGGTGTTTGGCAAGGCAAGCTTCACTCTTACTATTGCTCATACTTGTGGTTCAGGAACTGAATAAATCCCCAACCCACTAGAGCGATGGGATATAATGTTTTTTGCGACGCTGATGTGAATGATCCTGCATCGATGATGCATAAAAATAATAAGGCATTAGCAATCCTAGTGTTGTGCTGGAAAGTTTTGCACAGGCAAACAACTAGTTGTCTAGTACCAGGGTTTTCAAAGTGGGGGCCCGCCAGGGGGGCCGCAGCAAGTTGGAATAAAAAAATAAATAAAATAAAAATATATATATTATTATGAGTATTGCTATGAAATAGCATTATAATAATTTGTATCTGTAATAATAGCCTATCTGAACATTATACTTTTAATGCTAATATTTTAGAGATGCACCGATTGATCGGCTGGTGATCGAAATTAGACGATTTTCACGTGATCGGCGACCGGCGGGTCAGTCTGACATATGCCGATTTTATGCGGGTCAAGTGCACTCGGGCGCCGCATGATTAACATCGTGCAACATCAGCATCACACGTGCACGTAGGAAACCTTATGAATTACGGCCGTTTCACACCGCAAGCGTGAGCGCCGCATATTTTTTCCGGCGTGCATGTTAATCAACGAGTGTGTTCACACCGGGAGCGTCGCGTGAGCAGCAGTGAAGCGCGGGTTTCGGCGCCGAGTCTATTTCTGCTGCGCTGCTCACGCTCAATTAAAGTGAAAGCACACTTTTGATGGACAAAATACATATGATTTCACACAAAAAGTGCTTAAAATGCACATTATTTGCATGTCTAATGTATTTGAACAAGAACTGGAGTAGGCTATGTCAGAAAAGAAAATGAAGACTCACAAATATTTATAGAAAATTTACCCATTTAAACTTGTTTTTATTATTCAGTTTGGGTAAATATGGTGTTTTATAAAAAAAAAATATATAGAAAATAAATATTTGTGTGTGCTGTAAGGTGGTTAGAAAAAATGAAATCTGAATCGGCTTAAATCTGTATCGGCAGGTCAAACTCAGGCCACATCCACACGAAGCCAGAGCTTTCCCTATCCGATGTTTTTTTTGCCTCGTTCTAAAAAATAATTCCGTAAACACGGCGTCGTCTCAAGAAATAACTGCGTACACACGAAACCACTGAAACCGACACAAAACGATGTAGTATACATCCCAGACCAGTATGTGGCGCTGTAATTCCGCCAGATAGATACAATAAAAACGGAGAAGAAGACTTTGAGCATGCGCATAAACCTTGCGCGCTGTATAAAATAATATTAGGCACAGTAGCTTCTTTTCTTTTTTACCAAGAACTTTATTAAACAATATGAACAACCATAAATGGCCTGGTACAAAATAGGGATGAGTCACGAATCACGATATTCAATTAGTTATCGGACTCATAAAGCTTGCCACAAAGAACCGGCAAAAGTAATGAATGAGTCAAATATAGCAAGGAGACATTTTAACAGATTAAAAGTAGACATTTCAAGCATTCTATATATTTCTGAGTTTCGGTTAATTTATGAGATGAGTTCCAGTTCACGAGCAATGCAAGTTATATTGCGCCGGCGCGTCCATGTCATGATTATATTGTCAGCTATATTTGCTTCTTATTTATTAAATCCAGGCAATTGGTTGATGAAACTTTGATTAAAATTAAGATACAATTTATACAAAACGAAATTCACTTTAAAGAAAGGCTTTATACAAACCAGCTTTATATAAAACAAAACTTAATGTGGTCAAAATGATGTCTCCCGCTATATTGCGCATCTTATGATTACTCATGCTGTTCACTTTCATAAATCAACATAGATGAAATAAAAAATAACATATTATTTAAACATAAATATGAAACTAAATAAATTTTCTTTAATGGCTACAACAGGCTTACTGAGAAATGTAATGTCGGAGTGGAATTTGAGCGAGCGCCGTTGTGCCGGCGAGCATGTGCGTTTTTTGAACAGCCTAATAATCAAATAATTCCCAGTGATCGTCGAATATTTTTTTAGTTTGAAATGCCCATCCCTACAAAATACGAAATATCTTAATCAGACAACAGACCAGCACCATAGCATAATAAAAATATAAAGAAATACAATAAAAATACAAGTAAATAATATATAAAAGAGGCTCAGTAGCTTCTGCAGCATTATATTATATTTTTATACAAGCAGTCGGCAGGTGTTGTTGCTGTTACGTGACTAGCAGTGTCCGACTAGTCGACATGACATCATCGTTTCACAAAATATACGGATTGGCTGTACACACGAAAACGCAAGCGTGTCGTTTTCAGATTTATCCACTTTGGGACCCGGTTTCAAAAAATAGCGGTTTCAGTCTCTCAAAACGCCGGATCCGTCTGGACGAAACGCCAATACGACACAAAATTGGTCCGTATACAGCTAAACGCGTCTCCGTGTGGACAGGGCCTCAATGACAAATCGGAATCGTGCTAGAATCTTTCTAATCTTTCTGATTGGCTGGTATCAAACACCTTCACATAATCAGATGTTCACCTAGATGTTTTATTTATTTATTTCTACATTTGCCGTAGTATTGTCGATGGGTTCAATAACACATCCTGCAAAAGGGGGGCCTTGGCCAGAACCTCGTGGTATTTCGGGGGCCTTGTCATGGAAAAGTTTGGAAACCCCTGGTCTAGTAAACCTAGTAAAAAGCTAGTTAAAGTAATGAAAATGTTCTGGTGTAAAAAACAAGTTGAAAGGCTGAACGTTTTGAAATGTAATCGGGAGGAAAACGTTCCCAGTCGAATGCTCAGTAAACAACCCAGATTATCCTTAAATAAATTTACTACTCCTATGTGAATGTACCACTTAATGTCGAAAGATGATATACGAGCAGGTCTTGCAAGAGGTCAGGGCTTTTCCAAATAACACGCGCTGCTTGCTCAGAGAACACACACCAAATATGGCAAGATGTAGCATATGATGCCTCTCTGTGAATCTCACACTCTCACACTAAAATTGTGTGTGTGTGAAAAGGATCGTCTTTTATCATATTGTCATTTCGATGGTGTGTAGCCTGGCATGGGGACAGCTTAAAGTTTGGGGGGAAATTATGTTCATAGTTTTCTATGGTTGAGCAGAGTTTGTTTCTGTTCTGTCAACACAGAGTTGACTAAGAAGTCCCTTTAAAAATAAAAATCTGTTCCATTCAAGACCAAGTCTTATCTACTTAAATACGGGAATCCTGAAATTTCAAAAACTTCTTGCTATACTAAATCTGACATGAACTGTATCATAAATGTAGTTACTTGTTCTCAAATAGTGTTAAAATAGATTAATTATCAGGCTAGATTCTCCACTGCGCATGTGCAGTCCTAAGCGTTGTGTAAATGTGCATGTCTCAAAGCACTGACTGTTTCTATAGACCGCATGCAGCACCTTTATAGCGCTGTGCTTGTTGTGTTGAGTCTTCTGATTTATATATCGTATTGATTTATGAATGCCACCATATCGGTATCGGTTGATATATATGTACATTTTTACTGTTTACGTTATCAGCCCAATAAGAAAATTTGGCTGATATATTAAAGCCGATAAATAATGTATTATTTCCTCCAGCTGAGACACTTCAGATGCGCACTGTTCACCATGATGGCTTTGAATTTGCTGAAATATGATTGGAATCACTTCAAGAAGGAAAAATACAGTAAAGTGCAACATGTGCAGTGCAAATCTGTCATATAGGCTACATAACATTAATTATAATGAGAACATCGTTATAATTGTGTGTTTGGGACTTGGCATTTAATGGTGAGATGTTTGTTTTTGTAATCAGGCTCTCAAAATTACATAAAAATATGGATTTAGATTGATCAGCCAATATATCGGTCATCGTTATCGGTTATCGGTATCGGCCAACATTTTCATATCGGTGCATCCCTTGAATGAACCGTTTGTTTTAAAATCTTCCCGGTCTACTGACATTTGTTCCGACATCCGCTTAAAACGTTACAATGCTTACACTCTAAAAAATGCTGGGTTGTTTTAACCCAATTTTGGGTCAAATATGGACAAACCCAAAGTTTGGATCAAAAATGCAATTTAAAAATTTAACCCAATGGCTGGGTTTGTCCATATTTGACCCAAAATTGGGTTAAAACAACCCAGCATTTTTTAGAGTGTATGATAACTTTCATTAACTCTACTGGTGAAGTGGATTTACTTATTGTAAACCGTATCCACCTTATTCCTGACGATCTCACTGCGTTTTGAATTATGGGTTGCAGTTCCGGTTTGGGGAACTTCCATTCAAAAAGGCTGAAACTAATAATTTCAAATCATAAGTTTGCCAAACAAATAAAGCTTATCTGTTAGTTTGACTGGATGAGCTGTCAATTTCCCTTCATGGTTTATTTTCAGGCATCATGGGAATAACATACACTTGGTATTTTAACGTACATGTTATAAATATCTACGGCAAGAGCTCTTTTCAGTCGCCGCTTTCTTTTCCTCGTGATCATTTTCTTTTTTCCCTTTGCAATCCGCTGTAAAAGTATGAAAAAGGACAACATATACTGCACATTTATGGTCTGTTTCCCGAATTTAATTTACGATATATTCCATTAATAATTCACTGGAATGCATGAATAATCTCTCGTTATTCTCATCAAATCCTCACGTCTCTTTCCAGGTTTGTTTTCACAGGTAAATGCAATTTATAATCTGTCAAAATGACGGAAATCATTTTGAAATAGTAACACGTAATGCTGAAGTTAATGAACATTTTTGATTAAGGCAACATAAGTTACAGATATATGTGATATTTAACCAAAGACTCGCGCTTTTGGGGTTATTTGGTCAGTTGAAAGTACCTTGTTGATGCTTTTACACTTTTAAATTTCCTTTTAATGTTCGATGGTTGAACGGTGAGTAGATTAATGTCGTTTTATGGTGACACTTTCTTAAATTGCGTTCATAGAGCGAGCCTTTTCACTGATTGTTTACAGCTTAACGGAAGTTACACACATAATTCGCGCAAAGCGTCATGGGGCGCAGGAATAGTGTGGATAGGGATGCACATTTAGCCTGAAACTGATAACTGATAGCCTAATTCTTGAAAGCTGATGACCGATATATTCGCCGATAAATCTAAATCCAAATTTTTATATAATTTTGAGAGCCTGATGGTAGAAATCTAGAGCGTTGCATAGAAATATACAGATGTCCAGCAAAAAAAGAGGGAAGTTCAAAGACAAAATTCTAATTCAAACAGATGTGCATGCCATCTTACATCTTTGTGAAAACATGTTTAAAGGATAGTATATACAGGCCTATAAGGCAGTACCTGCTGATGGCCAACACAAGCTGATCTGTGCAGGCTTTAATGCGGTTCTGAGCCTCCATGTGTGTCATAGTCTCTGTACTTTCTCCATTGATGGTTAGGATGGTGTCTCCAGGGCACAAGTCGCTCAGCGCCGCTTTACTCGCAGGTGTTATCTGACAAAAGCCAAACAGGAGAAAGGTTAAGGAAGTGCCACACCCACGGCAAACACTGCAGTGCCTGCAGCCAAGGGCACCATTACTGACTTACTGGAAGCCATCAATAAAACAAAGCCTACAACTACACACCAATGACAGATGATCAATTGCTCAGTTGACTAGTGTGAGATGTGGTGGCTATTCACTGTGATGCATCCATGCTTACGAGGCAATTCCATAGTTGCTGTAAGACCTTGCCTGTGGCGTTATGCTTCGTGTATATTTCATAAAGGAAATTCTGATTCATGTTACAGGAAAAAAAAGTGTTTTGCATAAAAAAATATTTCCCCCTAAATTCTCATTGAACAGATTTAACAAAATCACAATCTTATGTCTTTGTTACGAAGATGAAGAAGAGTTCAAAAAAGGTTTCAATGAACAAAAGGCTCTTTTAATGACAACAAACTCAGGTAATCCACGAAGATGAAGGCAAAGTAACAGCATGTCTACACACTAACACAACCGACAACTGAAGGGCGAAACGGAGCAACTTAGGGGCTGTTTACAGTTCACACAACAGCGGTATATAACGGTATGTAAACAACAAAAAGGTGCATCTGTGAAAACTCAAAGGGAAAAACTACTCCGTTTTAAGCATATCGTTGTCGTGTAAACCTATCGTGAAATTAGGGCTGCACGATTATGGCCAAAATGATAATCACGATTATTTTGATCAATATTGAGATCACGATTAATTATCACGATTATTGTTGATGTGATTTATTGTCACATAGGCTAATTATAACTGCTTTCACATACATATTGTGCTACATTTCCTGCTAATGTACAAATATGTGCATCAAAATAAATTAGGTCCTCTTATTGACCAAAATTCAGTGCATCTCCTTAAAGAATAAATAAAATAAAATAAATTATTGTTATTTTATTTTATATTGTATTTATATTTTATATACATTGCATTTATAATTAATATTAGGATAGACTAGAGATATTAACTTCTGTTATAATTATTACCTATTATTACATGGCTTGGTTAAATTCTAATGTAGAATGTGGTCTGTTATTTCTTGATAACAACTGTTGCTAAGTATAACACACCGTTGCCATGAAAAACAGAGCGTTGCCGTGGACACGGTGTTCTTTAGCAGAAGCAATACAATCGTTTTTAAATTAAAAAACTCCTTTTTAAATCAATATTTTTGTGTCAAATTATTTATTTATTTGGTAGGTAGCCATGTAAGCGGGATCCCGATGTCGGTGAAGACAATTCAGTCATTGTTATTTGAAAAGTCTCTTTTCGAATAACATCGCCCGCGCGCAGACACACTCGGTCTCACTTTAATAAATTTTTTTATATATATATATATAAAAAAAAACTTTAATATGGAGCATTCTATGAACGGAATGACGCATTTTAAATATCGCCTGATCACACGAATTTGATCGTGGGAAGCCAAAATCGTGATCGTGATTAAAATTTGCTTAATTGTGCAGCCCTACCTGAAATACACAGTGATAATGAGATGATGACAAACAGGTTTGATGATTAGATGAGTGTCCATGACAACTGATGACTGGTGTGGAAACTAAGGGTACGTTTATACGACAATGATATTCTTAAAATAGAGAAGTTTTTCCTTTGAGTTTCACGTGTACATGCGACACCATTGTCAAAACGATCCCCATTCACACGGATCCACGGAAACGACTGAAAGCGCGGTATTCTGCCTCCAGGACACTAGATGGCGATGAAACACTATAGACTGAACACGTAATGCACATGTGCATGACGTCATGGTCTTCAGATATTCATGTTTTTTGTTGTTTAAAGCTACACTGTGTAGGAATTACTCCCATCTGGCGGTGAAATTGTATATGACTACCGACTGAATATTACTTTCTAGCCCCTCCCATTCCGAGGGCGTTTTAACTCCTACGATGGCCGTATTATTTCAAATCTGCCGGCAGTCGCGAGTAATCTCCGCTCGCATTCGTCACGGTGCCACTGGGTTTAAAAAACGCGAAAGGCGAAGCTTCAATTTCCCGGTATGTCCCTCTTTGGCTAATGTATTTTCAAGATGGAGGCGCAACATATTATAAATGGCTTACGAGAATACTTGATTAGTTGGTAGAAGTAATTATACATTAATGAGCACATATAATTATGAAAGAACAAAGTGTTTTTTTTAGAGCCGGGACTTTAACGCGTTAATTAAGATTAATTAATTACACAAAAAATAACGCGTTAAAATGTTTTAACGCATTTTAATCGCACTTATTTTTGCACCGCGGAACGTTTCTCACTGGATGAGTTTAGGCGGACCGATTATACTGGAGCACCAATAGCGTTCATATTCATAACTTGATAACTTCAGACAACAACAAACCACAGTGAACATGAACAAAGAAGCTGGCCGTGGATGGGACATTTTGTTATAAGAAACGAACGGATGGAAGCGTCGATAAGAGCATGGTTGTGTGCAAGCTGTGCAACAAGGAATTGGGAATGGCTATTGCTACACTTAATGGCAAACATAGCACTGGTCTGCTGGACTTGGTTGAACAAAAATAAACAATATTTTGTTGCTTAAGCTTATGTATTCAGTCATTATTCAATGGTATACTAAAAATCCATATGAAAAAAATTACTTATCACTGTTCTCAGGTCAAATATTTATATGCGATTAAAATGCGATTAATTTCGATTAATTAATTACAAAACCTCTAATTAATAAGATAAATTTTTTTAATCGAGTCCCGGCCCTAGTTTTTTTGCTAAGAATCAACTTAAAAAATTACACAGTGTAGCTTTAAACAGAGACTGTTTTCAAAAACGTTCACTTTGAAACCCGTTTTCAAATGTTTGTGTTTTCAGGCACCGTTGTCGTGTAAATGAACGGCCAAAACGCATAAAAAGTTGTACAGTTTTAGTTGAAAACGGTGTCGTGCAATCAGCCCCTAATACAAAGAAACATATTTGAGACTGAAAATAACAAACCAAAAGTCCATGAAAACAGAAACTAACTGAACATAATTGTAACAGTCTTATTACTGTAACTCAAGAGAAAAAAAACTACACTACAACATACAGAACAGAACAACCTGTTTTTATTTATTTATTTATTCAAATCAGGATTAATAAAATTAAATCAAACCTTGATCTTGGTGAAATATTAGGTGTATAGCGCTTAAAGTTTAATGCTCTATCGAGTTTAAAAATAATAGGACAACACGATATATCGGAATTATCGAAATATAGCAAATGTAGTAGTAGTAGTAGCCTTTATTGTCACTTAGTCACAAGTACCAGTGAAATTAGCCATCAACTAAAATTAGCCATCAAATGTAGGCTACATATTGCGATGTCTATATTGCAATGGCTTGTGATAACTGAATGATTTTTAATACATTAACACAGTGTCTACACCAGACAAGAGCGGTGCAACAACACGACGTGACAAAAGACAATGCAACCCATTTTAATCAAAGATATGTAATCCACACTGGAAATAGAAAATCACTCACTGCTCTCGACTGAATAATTTTTGTAGCTTTAATAAGAGTTCATATATTTTTCATTCATAGAGTGAAGACTAAGCAGTGTTTGATTTTTACATTTGATTATTAATAATTACTTTTAAATAAACCTAATGTAGGCCTACCTAAAAAAAACGTCCCGGGTTACGTATGTAACCCTAGTTCCCCGAAGGAACGGACGCTGCGTGAAATCGCAGTGGGGAACCGCCCCCCAGCGTAGCGCGTCTGAAACATGAATGAAATCAGTCAATGGAGATAGAGTACACGCGAGTGACGTCATCGACCAGGAAGCTATAAATATCCCCCGAATACACAAGCCGCCAGCTTAAAGTCACTGAAGCAAGCGATCCAGGGGATGCAGGAAGTATGGCAGGACACGCAGCGTCCGTTCCTTCGGGGAACTAGGGTTACATACGTAACCCGGGACGTTCCCCTTCAGGAACTCCGCTGCGTGAAATCGCAGTGGGGAACGCAATACCCACGTCCCCATACGACCAAAACCCCGTAGTGTGTGCATTAGGGAGCACAAACTGACGAGAGAACCTGAGCCCCGGGAGTGGAGCCAAAGTCAAGACTATAAAATCTGACGAAAGTATGCGGTGAGGACCAGCCTGCCGCATCACAGACGTCCTGAAGAGACACTCCTGAAAGGAGAGCTTTAGAAGCAGCCATACTCCGGGTGGAGTGAGCCCGTACAGCCAAAGGTGAAGGCTGACCTGCCGACTCATAAGCAAGTGAGATGGCCTCGACCACCCACTTGCTCATCCTTTGCTTAGATGCAGGGCACCCCTTGTTAGGTGGCCCAAAACAAACAAACAGCTGTTCAGATTTTCTCCACAGGGCAGCTCTGTGGACATAAGCATCTAAGGCCCTAACAGGGCAGAGCAGATAAAGTTTCTCCTGGTCCGACGTCAGAAACGGAGGAGGACAAAAAGCCTGCAGTATGACAGGTCTAACTGGAGTAGTTGGAACCTTAGGAACATAGCCTGGCCTCGGATAGAGAAAAACCTTAGCCATACCAGGTGAAAATTCCAGGCACGAGGGAGCAACCGAAAGTGCTTGAATGTCTCCAATCCTTTTGAGAGACGAAATAGCAAGCAGGAAAATAGTTTTTAGAGTAAGGAACTTCTCAGAAACTTCTTCAAGGGGCTCGAAAGGAGCTAAGGAGAGGCCCTCCAAAACAATGGCCAAGTCCCATGATGGTACCCTCGTGCGTACTGCTGGCCTCAGCCTCAAGGTGCCACGAAGGAAGCGAGATACAAGTGGGTGTCTCCCGAGAGAACCTCCACTCGAAGGGGCGTGGTAAGCAGCTAGGGCCGCCACGTACACCTTCAGTGTGGAGTGGGATAACCCTGTAGAGAGACGATCCTGCAGGAACTCCAGCACTGTACCAACCGGGCAGTTAACTGGGTTCTGCTGGCGCTCACTACACCAGGAGGTGAAAAGTTTCCACCTCGCGGCATAAAGCCTCCTTGTGGCGGGAGCTCTGGACTGGAGGATGGTCTCAACGACCTCAGTCGAGAGACCAAGATCTATGAGCTGGGCCCCCTCAGAGGCCAAGCCCACAGCTTCCACATTTCTGGGCGAGGGTGAAAGATGGCACCGCTCGCCTGAGATAATAGGTCCCTCCTGATCGGTATCTCCAGGGGAGAGCCGTCGAGAAGGGACACCAGGTCCGAAAACCATACTCGGGCCGGCCAGAACGGGGCTATCAGGAGTAGCTTGACTCCGTCCCGGCGAACCCTCTCCAGAACTCCTGGGAGCAGAGCAATCGGTGGAAAGGCGTACAGGCGAGACCTCGGCCATGCCTGTACCATAGCGTCCAACCCCAGCGGGGCTGGATGGCTGAGAGAGAACCACAGAGGACAATGTGATGTCTCTCGGGAAGCAAAGAGGTCTACCTCGGCACGACCAAAGTGCTCCCAGAGGAGCTCCACCACCTCGGGGTGAAGTCTCCATTCCCCGGGCCTCGGCCCCTGCCTCGACAGGATGTCCGCCCCCTGATTTAGATACCCCGGGAGATAAATCGCTCTCAGAGACAGAAGTTTCCCCTGGGACCATAGAAGGATCTGACTGGCTAGTTTGCATAGCGGCCGCGACCGCAGACCCCCCTGATGGTTTATATAAGAGACCACCGACGTGTTGTCTGTCCGGACAAGGACATGGTGGCCCCTTAGGTCTGGGAGGAAGTGTTTCAGAGCCCGAAACACTGCCAACATTTCTAGACAGTTTATGTGCCATAGGAGATGATGGTCCTTCCACAAACCCTGAGCTGGGCGACCACTCATGATCGCCCCCCAACCCGTGAGAGAAGCATCTGTCGTTAGCGTTACGCGACGACAAGGAGCTCCCAACACAGGACCTTGGGACAGAAACCAAGGATCGTTCCACACAATCAGGGCGCGAAGACAGCGTCGCGAACTCAAGATCGTGCGGAGCGGATTTCCCCTCGGGGAGAATCCCCTGGTTCTGAGCCACCACTGCAACGGTCTCATGTGCAGCAGGCCAAAAGGAATAACGTTGGACGCTGCCGCCATGAGACCTAACAGTCTCTGGAACTGTTTCACAGTGAATAGCTGGCCTAGCTTGATCTGTCTGACTGCGGCGAGAATCGAAGCAACCCGAGCAGGTGACAACCGTGCCTGCATCGTCGTCGAATCCCACACTACACCGAGAAAAGTGGTTCTCTGTGCTGGAGAAAGCACACTCTTCTTGGTGTTCAGTCTCAACCCCAATCTCTTGATGTGAGCGAGAACGACATCTCGATGCCGAACCGCTTGATGTTCCGACTGAGCTAGGATTAACCAGTCGTCTATATAGTTCAGGATGCGGATGCCCTGAAGTCTCAGTGGGGCTATCGCCGCATCCATACACTTGGTGAATGTTCGGGGTGACAGTGCTAGACCGAACGGAAGGACCCGATATTGGTATGCTTGGTCCCCAAACGCAAATCTCAGGAATTTCCGATGTTGAGGAAGAATCGATACATGGAAGTAGGCGTCCTTTAGGTCTATCGTGACAAACCAGTCCTCGGACCTGATTTGTGACACGATCTGTTTGAGAGTAAGCATTTTGAACTTGAGTCTCCCTACAGTGCGATTTAAAATGCGCAGATCTAAAATTGGACGCAACCCCCCGTCTTTCTTCGGAACAATGAAGTACCGGCTGTAATAGCCTGACTCCCTGCTGGGAGGAGGAACCCGCTCTATAGCTCCTTTTTGAAGGAGAGTCATAACCTCCTGTTCCATTACCAGAGCCTGCTCGGGGCCCACCACTGTGGGAAGGACCCCTCTGAACAGAGGCGGACGAGACCTGAACTGTATGGCGTAACCTCTCTTGATCGTGTGCAGGACCCAACGAGACACATTTGGAAGGTTTTTCCACTCTACCAA
The DNA here is from genome assembly GCA_033366665.1 of Phoxinus dragarum. Taxonomy (NCBI): domain Eukaryota; kingdom Metazoa; phylum Chordata; class Actinopteri; order Cypriniformes; family Leuciscidae; genus Phoxinus; species Phoxinus dragarum. Next base: position 37,489 of record JARPMJ010007035.1, read on the forward strand.
AAATTCTACTAAGGGTACCAGCCTCTCGGGGCTGGCCTCTGGTTGAACCTCCTGAGTGACAGACACAGTGCCCTGTAACGGCGCACCGGCAGGGAACGACTGTTCTGAACACTCTGGAGCCCTCATTAGAGACGGCGAGCGTCCCTCGGGAAAGCACTCGCCGGACCCTCCTACGCCCTGTTTTGGCAGGGTTAGTAGGATGGGCCCCTGAGGGCGCCTGGAGAGACAGGGCACCCTTAAGGGAGGTGGACTCAAGTCTCTCTCGGCGGGGACCACCCTCAGAGCCCTGGCGCTGAAAACGTCAGGACCTTTTTGACGCGGCCTTCTTAGCGACAATGACTGTCCTCAGATCAGCCCTGCCCCGAGAAGGCCGCGCCGGAGAGCGCCCCGTCTCGTCCCTCCAGTTTCTCTGCGGGGGGGCACGAGACGCGACACTCTTCTTCTGCTGCTCTCTTTTTGCTGTACTCGGCTGCTGGGACTGCCCTCGCTCAGCAGCCCCAGTGATGCGAACTTTGAGGGGAATAAATTTGTGAAACGCCGCCGTCTGCTTTTTTTCCTCCTGGAACCTCTCGGTGACAGATTGAAGAGCGTCACCGAAGAGGCCCGCAGGCGAAACGGGAGCATTTAAAAGGAGAGTCTTATCCTTCTCTTTCATAGATGTCTGACTCAACCATAAGTGTCTCTCCGTGGCCACCATGGCTGCCATAGACCGGCCGATGGATTTAGCGGTCTCCTTGGTGGCCCGGAGAGTGAGATCAGCAGTCTGCCTGAGCTCATTAATCATAGTCATAGAAATTTCACCCCCCCTCACAAACATCTTTTAACAGGTCGGCCTGATAAGCCTGCATAATGGCCATAGTGTGAAGACATGCAGCCGCCTGCCCCGCAGCCGAGTAAGCCTTCCCCACGAGCGCTGAAGTGTTTTTTAGCGGTCTAGAGGGAAGGGCCGGTGCTTTAAGTGAAGACGACGAAGCAGGAGAGAGATAGCTCGCGAGCGTCTCCTCCGCCTTCGGCATCGTCACATAACCAGAAGATTTAGCTCCAAAAATATTACCATATGCATTGGATTGATTTGTGTAAATTCTACTGGAAACCGGTCTAGCCCAGGTCTTTGACACCTCAGTGTGAAGATCAGGGAAGAACGGTAAACACCGGCGAGAAGGCTGAGGACGTGCAGACAGAAATCTATCATCCAATTTGCTTTTTATTCTAGACTCCTGCCTGTCAGTTGGCCACTCAATGCTGAGCTTTTCAACAGCACGAGTTAAAATATCCATCAGCCCTTCTTCAGCATTATGCTGGAGTGACGAGTCTCCAGTACCTTCTGATGTGAAACTTTCGACATCCAGCTCCTCAGAACTGGATAATCTAAGTTCCTGAACCTCATGTGCCTCCACCCGGGCAGAAGTAACGGCCGCAGCGCGTGCTTCCAGAGCCGGGCGAGAGGCACTGGATCCCGCCGGAGATAGCTGAGATAGGGCGGGGCCCGTCTCAACGTCGCCGGTGAGATCCATCTGCGAACCCCAGGACAAGCGCCGCCGCTCTGCCTCAACAGAAGCGGGACCCGAGCCCTGGGGAGCTCGCAGCAAACCACTCTCCTCGAAGAGCGATCGCCGCGAGCGCAGGGTTCTTAGTGGGAAACGCTCGCAATGCTCGCAATCAGCCCCCTCGAGAGCTGACTGGGCATGCTGCACTCCCAAACAAGCAACACACAGTTCATGTGAATCCCCACCTGTGATGTATCGAGTACAGGGGGGAACACACTTTCTGTACTGCTGCTCGCTCGTCACACTCATATTGGTTTTTTTTATAAATATATATATATATAGATATAGTGAAAACTCCTGTCTAGCAACAGACAAACACACAATCGAAAGATTTCAGACACACACACAGAGCGCTTTGCTGAAGTGAGAAAGCTGGCGGCTTGTGTATTCGGGGGATATTTATAGCTTCCTGGTCGATGACGTCACTCGCGTGTACTCTATCTCCATTGACTGATTTCATTCATGTTTCAGACGCGCTACGCTGGGGGGCGGTTCCCCACTGCGATTTCACGCAGCGGAGTTCCTGAAGGGGAACTTAAAACCCTGTATATTTCATTTGTATCTTTGTTTTGTTGTTTGTAATTTTAAGCTGAGCAAAGAGTTTTTTTTTTCAACTTTTACATTGATGTTGAAATGACACTTACTTTTTATGTAACGCTACAGTAAAACACTGCTGTTCACTTTCAGAAGTGGTAAGGATGCTTTCTACTCACAGAAAGAACATGAAACATGTATGTTGGTTAGGCTATATCATTTTCAGTGTTTATATATATAATTTAAATTGATTTTACACACTTGAAGCATTATCATATCACATTATCATAACGAGTTGTTGCGTATAGCATGTTTCTTCAATGTCGCACAGCCCTAGTACCACCTACACTAAACCCTACCCTAAACATAACCGATACTGTTAACAAAAGCAAACGTGGGATAAAAAGACATTTGCTGAAGCAACCATACCATTTGAACTCGATTCTAGAAGTCTTTGAGCTCTATAATTGTGTTTCACACAAGTGCAATGCTGGACCAGATGAGCTACCGAGCATGTTTATCAGAAAAGCCTACATATAGAGCTGGTTATGTGATGAAAATGTTCAAATGTATTAGTTTACAAATCATGGTAAAAGTGTTTTGAGGTTTTAACATAGTATTGTGCAAGGAACTGAGCAAAAATAAGTATTTCTTAAAGGGGTCATGACATGAGAAACCAAATTTGCCTTGATCTTTTGGTAGTATATAAGAGGTCTTTGTACCATTAAAACGTCCTGCAAGTTTCATAGCTTAAGACGTCCTCCCCATTATAAACGAATCATTTATTTAATCAAGCTCTAAATACAGCTCGTTCTGGATTCATGGTAAGAAGTGACGTCACGGTACGAAGTGACGTACCAGCGTTTGCATATGACCGCCTCCAGAACAAGACAACTACGCTTTAAGCGCAAGACAACTACGCTCATTTCGTATCAGTGTCGCGCCCGCGCGCCTCACAAGTGTTCAGTCGCCGGACAGCGAGTGGGTCTGTGTACAGGGAAATGACGACGCCGCAGATGTGCTGTTCCTGGCTGTGGACAAACAACATCTTTGAATACGCTGCAGAAAGATCCAGTCGTCAGGGGGAAATGGATGCACTTTATTTTTTGCGGACGTCCCAGTCACGGCAGTGTTAGTTTAAGCGTTTGTTCTATACATTTGAAGGATGACTGTTTTAAGAACAAATCCCAAAATGATGCTGGCTTTGCCAGAAAACTGTTGCTCAAAGATAAGTCCGTGCCGACTATTCTGGGCTCAACAACGACGACGCAAACTGTAAGTAATGTATTTAAAACTTTAAACTACTTTTTAAATACGCTGAATCCGCAAATGTTCTGTCTGGGGGCGTTAACACTGATGCATAGGCACTGACGTTAGCCAATCATAACAGTGGGCGTTAACACGGAACTCTTAAAGGGGAAACACCCCCAAAACAGACTGTTTGAATCAGAGGATGAGAAACAGGGAAAAGGTCATAAATCACTACATTTAAAACGTTTTTTTGTAAAAAAAACTATAGTAATACTATAATTGCACCTAAGGGAACATAATAATAAAATTAAAAAACCCATGTCATGACCCCTTTAATAAAAAAATCTGTCCCTGTAATCATAATTTATAGGGATGCACTGATTAGAAAATTTTGGCCGATACTGATAACCGATAATTCTTTATTTTGAAAAGCCGATAACCGATATATTGGCCGATAAATGCAAATCCAATTTTTGATATATTGTTTGAGAGCCTGATTACAAAAACAAAAAGTCTCACCATTAAAATCCATGTCCCAAGCACACAATTATAATGTTCTCATTATAATTTTATGTACAGACTTGTAGCAATTCAAAGCCATCATGTTGATCATGTATCTGAAGTGTCTCAGCTGGAGGAAATAATCTATTATTTATCGGCTTTAATACATCAGCCACATTTTCTTATTGGGCCAATAACGATAACATAAAAAATATATATATATCGGCCGATACCGATATAGTGGCCGATATATCGTGAATCCCTAATAATTTGTGTGAAAAGGAATAATGCTGTTGGTATTTTACTACCTCTAGTGTTGAGTTATAGGTAAAATATTTTTGTTTTTATAAAACGTTTTTTCTTTTTGTGCTTGAACGGACACATCGACGCAACATTATGGCAAACTGCCCATCTGGGTGAGTGTCCTCGTAAACACAGTTGCTTACGTTTTAAGTGAACGTAAAAAGTTGAGAAAGAAAATGGATGCGTATCATTATTTTGAATCCGACCCGTGCATAGGTCTTAAAATCAAAGAGAAAATAACTTAAGTATCTTTAACAAAGATTAATTATATAGGCTATTTAATTTATACAGTAAGGACTATGCAGTGCTATTTGAAATTTGATTGTTCAATTTATGTATCTGAATACTGTTAGATAATAATACTGTCTGAATACTGTTAGCACTGTTTATTTAATTTGTGTATTTGTCTATGTTTGTAATTTTAATTAGTTTTTTAATTTTCTATGCAGATTCACTCCCCTACAAAAATCACCTCAATCAATCTAGAGCTTAAATTAATTACAAATAGTTCGTTTGATTAAAAAAAAGAGCTATTCAATTAATCTGGTGAAATTGTTTCCAAATCACAATATTGCAGAAAAACATATATTACAATGTCAATTTTTTTCCAATATCGTGCAGCCCTAGTCACGTTTAGCCATAACGAAAGACATTTTTCTTCTAACAATGAGGAACAAAATAGTAGACTCATTAAAAGAATGTCATAATGTTTTTTTTATTTTATTTTTATGGTGAAATATTAATCTGGTCATGGATTTAATGACAAGCAGTTTTCATCAGAAGCAATATTTTTTTAAATGTACTGATCAGTAATTTGTTCAATTACAGTAACAATGGCTGAATTACTTCCAAAAAGCATTTATATGTTAGTCCTCATGTTCTCTACACATGACATCAATAAACATATCATATCATATCATATCATATCATATCATATCATATCATATCATATCTCATTCTCTGACACAGCCAGTGCCCTCTGGCTTTGAGATCTAACAAACTGAAATGCAAATAGCCAATAACCATTTGATGTTAGGGTCAATATTGTAAATCTACTACACTGTTATCTCTTACTTTCTCAAAAAAAGTGGCACATTACAAGTATAAATCACTGACCTGTGACCAGTGGATTGAAAAATGGATGGATGTCAGAAATCAGGCATCAAAACATTTTAATAAAGTAAACTCTTTTGCTTTTGTAACGAAGAGATTTTAATGCACTTCTGCATAGTGAAAGTAATTAAATGTAAGCACTATATCCACCTCTACACACTATAGTTAACTATATAGGCCAAGATACAATTAAGTTGAAGTAATCATAGACCTCTAAAAAGACCAGTTTAGATGTTAAGCAGGTAATGCCTGAAATTGTTCATAAGTACTGAACACTTGACTTAAGAATAGGGACCAAGGGCTGTTGTTATTACAGTGGGATCAGATGTAGCCCACATCCAAGTCATTAACTAAATGACTCATCCACCTGCCTATAATAAGCCAAGCACATATCTACAACCCTAAATATTTAGCAAACAGAAGCTCTTGACCTACTAATAAGGCTAATTCGTCCCATTTAACAGGCCTCCTTGCATGTGTATGAATGTCCTAATACTAAGACACATGGTGCTTTAAAACATCTTGGTTTGCCCCGCTGAGCCACAAAGAACATAAGTTAAGTAATGTGAACTCACTGTTTTGACCAAAAAAAAAGAGCTAGCCTAAGCTTTACAGTGAAAAACATTATACAGCCTACATTATCACAACTTGTAAAGGTAGAGAGAATGATGAGGAGAAAGGATCACTGTAGTCAGGATAAAAATATGAGCTTTATATCCATTAAAACTGTTGATGATTACGATGGGAAATCAATCAAACCACACATACACTATGAAGCTGCTGATTAATAATGTTTTTTTACTGTGATTTGGAAAACATTGGACATAAAGAGAAAACAATGTTGCTTTCAATGTAACTAATATTCTGAATGTTGAACTAGCCTTACAACTGCTTAACTTTTGGCACTTCTGTTTACTTTACCTTTGGAATAAAAAATAAAAAAAAGTAGAGGAAAATCAATGATTACTCTCAAATTCTTATTAAAAAAACATTTCTTATAAAAAAAAAAGTATAGAGAAGTTGTTCTAAACCGGTTTAGTTTCAGGATCCCGGTTTTACAGTGGACATCAAGTACACTCTAAAAAAAATGCTGGGTCGTTTCAACCCAATTTTGGGTCAAATATGGACAAACCCAGTCGTTGGGTTACATTTTTAAATTACATTTTTAACCCAACGTTTGGGGTTTGTCCATATTTGACCCAAAATTGGGTTGAAACAACCCAGCATTTTTTAGAGTGTACCAACAAACGGGGGTGGTGATGGCGCAATGGATAAGACACATGCCTTTGGTGTGAGAGACCCGGGTTCGAATCCACTGTGGGACACCAATGTGTCCCTGAGCAAGACACTTAACCCCTAGTTGCTCCAGAGGCGTGCGACCTCTGACATATATAGCAATTGTAAGTCGCTTTGGATAAAAGCGTCAGCTAAATGAATAAAATGTAAAATGTAAAAATGTAAACAAAGTAACAAAATGGCTTCCCACGCAACACTGAACGGATGGGTTCATGCTCTCATTGTGGCCGGCACCATGTTTATCCTTGCTGCAACTCAAGCCGTGTTTGTTTTAAACTGGGACATATTTTGGTTTAACTTGTGTAGTTTTGGTCATTGTTTTTTCAAGAATGGGGGAACAACATGTCCATGGTGACCTCTGCCAATTTGCATTGAAATACCATTGAGTTTGATTGATTTTTTTCCAGCATTGTTTTTTGTCCTCCTACTCTCTGTGACCCTGTCAGAACAGAGCAACCCATTTGTCCAATTACAGCCAAGAACCCAGCATTTGAGACCACCCATAGAAAGTATGTGAAAAGACACTCAACTTTAACAGTGTAGCTTGGCAACATGCGAACTTTGATGAATCCTGTGCCTCAGAATCTCCTAGTTTGCTACTTAATCTCATTTTGAATAATGTCACATGGCTTCCTGGAATGTGTCTGTGTTATAAATGTGGAGCTGAACAAAAGTGGACAATGAGTTTCAGCCCGCCAGCATTACTGCATGCCCTTACAGAGCAAAAACAAGAGGAAGGCCCTGGATGCAATAAATTAGCCCTGTGAAATCCCAGAGGGAGCCGGTCAGACATTGAAGATTAGCAGAGTAAATATGTTTATAATGCGGCGTACGTCTATCTGGTTCAGGCTACTTTAAAGTTTACCGTAGGAATGAAAAAGAGATTCAGATTTTCTCAGTGGTTTTGACTTGGCAAAGAGTGAAAACATTGTCCGTCCTGAATTCCTGTAAATGGATAGCCACATTTGTCAGTCGGTCCGGACAAGTGCTAACAATTTGTTGTGTGTTGCACTTGGCAGTGATTCAATGAACTTTTACCTCAGCACTTTCACATTCACAAGGAAAACACCAACTGTTCATCCCATTAGCACAGAAGCTAAAGCATTTTACAACAAACCAATGGTCCAATGTTGTGAATATAACTGCGTAATAATTAAGCACAATATCTCCATTTTACCACTTGATCTCCTATATTGTCTGAATGTCCACTACCTAAACAACACTGAAGAATAATAACCCACCAAAACAATTACCACATGGACATATATAGCAATACAAAAAGGCATCTCGTGGATAGTGACAATTTGTATGATAGTTGTATTGCCTAATATTAGGGCTGGGCAAAAAAAAATCTATTTTTCGATTAATCAACTTTTAAAATGTGGTCGATTCAAAATCGATTCTCAAAGGCCAAAAATCATTTTTTTTCCATATTTATTTATACCTATCACCCAAAAGCCAGTATTAGTTTTCCTACAGTGTTCATAGGCTTGCAGCCTCCATGTTACAGATAATGCTGTGAGATTTTATGTTAGTTTTCTCTTAAACATAAAATAACCTGATCCTGATTGATCAAGGCATGCGGCTGTTCTGTCTTGTCTAATTTTCAGCATCAATTTTTCATCTTGCATCAAAACCCTGTCTATTCATTGTATGCATTTGAAGTTGGCTTTTAATGTACCCAAGAGCACCTAAAAAAAAAAAAGTTTAATATACAGGTTTGTGGCTCTCTTTTTCTTGTGGCTCTCTTTAAAAAACACACACACATTTATTAGGCTAATTAACCACTCGTAAACTTATGTTCACCGTTTTAAAAATAAATAAATATAGGATTTGTATTAAATCTATATTCATTGAGTCGAATCGGGAATCAAAATCGAAATTGAATCGAAATTGAATCGAATTCAGAGCTTGTGAATAGAGCTCGATACCCAGCCCTACTTAATATGTATGATAATATGATAGAGGAAAAAATTCATGTTTTCAGAGTTTTAGTGTCAGCATGAAACTACGGTATATATAATGTTGAATATAATGTATACTAATGTAATGTGGGAATATTTGTCCTGATAATGCCAAATGTCTGATGTTACCAGTAAAACGTGTCCTACATTATTTTAAATATATCTAATCCGTGTGCAAGCATATTCATCTACAAAAATTCTGTATTTTCAGCTTCAGAATTATGAATATTGTTATTCTGGTGTCTCTATTGTCCTGTGCTTTGGGTTTCAGGACCGAGTCCAAGACTATTCATTTACACACACAATGTAATATTAAATGTAGCATTTTAATCAACTGTACATTTTTTGTTAACCTTTTACCATATGTCTTGGAGTATCGCGATAATATCGTATCGTGAGTTCAGTATCGTGATTTGTATCGTATCGTGACATGAGGGTCTCGTTACACCGCTAGTTTAAACTGTTACCTCTTTTCCATTTGGAGGTTTTCCATTGGCAACAGGCGACTTAACATCTGCAACCCTAACAGACACTTTCCCTAACAAAACCTGAGGTTTAATCTCAGCATTTACTGGGAACTCGATCCACAGTGCCAGATGGAAGCCTTCACAGGACGTAAATGCAAGATATCCGAAGCCAAGCCGTACAGCGGCAGCTTCACTTTACCAGATTCATACTCAATCCTGTGGTGTTGATGAGCCCCTTCGCCAGCTTCCAGCATCGAGCTGCTATCTGTACATGTTGCAGATGTTTCTTCAGCACCACAACGCAACTATATTCTCAACTCAAAGCCTGTAGGGTCATTTTTGGGGGGTTATTTG
>JARPMJ010007036.1:0-46813 GCA_033366665.1 Phoxinus dragarum
GCTACGTCAGAATTTATTCGGCAAATGCGTTTCCATCTCCCATTATTCGCTCCTCCTAATTAACTCCTTTACGCACAATTCAAAAACCACCTCAAGCGAGTGTGTTACGTTTTTTTCTGAAATTTAGCAAAAAGTAGCGATACTTCAAAATGCGCATAAAAACGGTGGTGGAAACATTAGCTAGTGTCACATGTTCCTCCAAAAATCATTTTATTATGCTGATTTGGAGCTCAAGAAACCTTTCTTATTATTAATAATGTTGAACGTTTTTAAAGTTATAGAAATAAAAAGTTCAAAAGAACAGAATTTATTTTAAATAGAAATCTTTTGTAACATAAATGCATCCTTGATGAACAGAAGTATTCTTTTTTTTTTTTATTGTATTATTTATATGTGATTATATAAACATTTAAATGTATATATTATATATGATCTATTCTTTGTTTTTTTATTCATTTTACTTTTACTTATACTGTACAATAATTTATTTATTTTGTGTGTGTGTGTGTGTGTATATATATATATATATATATATATATATTATTCATATTTGAGATGATCCATTAAAATAATCTCTGAATCTTTGTGCTCACTTTCTTTAGGAGCATTGCTGCCCTTACCCTCATCTCCCTGGCAACGCTTATGAATTTCCCCAACCCTCTGAATGCCATGCAAATCCTCTGGATCAACATCATCATGGACGGGCCACCAGCCCAGAGGTAATGAATTGATTACAAACAGATTTATCACCGCCATTGGTCAGGACAAATTATTTTTGGTACAAGAATGAACTTTAAATCTTTTTCTAGTTTGGGAGTGGAGCCTGTTGATCGGGACGTGATCAGGAAACCCCCGCGGAACGTCCGAGACAGCATCATCACACGCAGTCTGATAGTGAAAATCCTCGTGTCGTCCTTCATCATCGTTTGCGGCACTCTGTTTGTGTTCTGGAGAGAGGTAGGCAGTATTCAGCTGATGAAGGCCTCCTGCACATCATTTGTGTTCTGCTTTGTTTTTCATTTGTGTTCCATTTATATTCAAAACAGGGCATTAGGTAAATGACTGAACGATTTGTTAACACTGTGCCTTGTGTTTGTTAGAGGCATCATGCAATGCTGTTTCTATATTGCATTTGTGGTGTTTTTTTGCCTGTCTACTTGAGAATCAATGTGGAGCCTTGCTACAGGAGTGCAATTACCTTTCCTAGCCTTTAATTGGAGCTGTAAAATGATTAAGTACTGTTTTCTCTGGTAAGTAGCATCGAAATGGCTTTGGAAAATGAAGTACATTAAATCTGATGAAATAATTGTCTCCTGAAAGCTACAGGAACGATGCTAAAAGCTTTTCAAGGAACCAAAAAAGCATGTCCTTGTTTTTTTTCTCCCACCACTTCTCCTGTCTAATAAATATTTATTTATTTTTCCTTCTTTTTTTTTTCAGCTGCGTGACAACGTGATCACCCCACGGGACACCACCATGACGTTTACCTGTTTTGTGTTCTTCGATATGTTCAACGCTCTCAGTTCTCGATCACAGGTATAAGCAACATCAAAAATCAATAAAATGCACAAGCTTGTTTCCGGTTTAAGATTAACCACTATTAAGATTCCGGCAGAATCTTAAACACTGCCACCTGCTGTAGGAAATATGAGTCATGTTGTTCAAAATGGCAATGTGTGTTTTGGTGTCTTTAAGGCCTGTATTTTATGCTAATATATCATTAGAGGTCTCTCTTCACTGTTTTTGTCATCCTGCAGACACGGATGGTGCACGAGATGGGCTTATGCAGTAACAGGATGTTCTGCTATGCTGTGCTGGGCTCCATCATGGGCCAACTCCTGGTCATATACTTCCCTCCACTACAGAAGGTCTTTCAAACAGAGAGTCTCAGCATTTTAGGTATGCAAACAAAAAAGTACAGGAAACCATAGTACACCACATTTTTCTTATCACATGCAGTGGAGCCTAAAAAATATGTAACATACAGAAGAAATCGATTCTGTGCTTTATCTAGTTCTCTAATAATTAAGTAAATATGTGACATTGATCATCTGTCAGATGTTCTTGCTTCCATTGAATTTCAAGATGCTAATTGGAACTTTCTCTAATCATCCTAGAGCTTTTTGTTCTTTTAGTATTATTTATATGCTATTATAGTATTTATTAGCATGTAAGTTTTAGTCATTTTGTTGTGATTGTCCATTTTTAGTTGTTTTGTCATTTTTATTAGTTAATTTCCATTTATCTTTATTTTTATTTCAGTAAAAAAAAAAAAAAAAAAAACGTTGTACTTCAGCTTAAACTTGGTTTTAGAGGTAAATAGCCCTGTCCTAGAGAACATAATTATCATGTTTACATTAATGATTGCATTATTCAAAAATCCACAAGTTAAAACAAATCACTTAATACAAAGGGCCAGATTTACGAAACAGGGCAGATTAGCGTGAGAGCGCAATTCCAAAAAAGCATGTGATCTACTGACGACATGAAAATGAAAGAACAGACATATCCGTAATGACCAACGCAATCTATTAAGAGCAGCGCAAATTAGCCTCTGTTTTTTGGCCAGTAAAATAAACCTTAGTTAATCACCTTCCGTGATTCAGTTTCATATTCATATTCAGAAACTCCTACATAATGCATATGCAATAAAGTCAGCCACAAAAATAACAGTGTCACCTTTTCACTGCATGTCTTTAGTAAATCCTGACAGTAGTTTTTTAACGCCAAAAGAGGGATTGCCCTGGCGCAAGCTGTCAGTAAATCTGGCCCCAAATATTAATTCTGAAAATGAGTCAATATGTTGACTCATTAAAAAAAAAAAATATTGGCATATTATGTACCGGTAATTCATTTGAACAATTTTTTTCCCCTGTGTATTTAATTGTTCATTTATTTGAGTACCCGCACTTATTGTGTCTAGGGTGTTTCACGTAACGTGTTCACTGATATATGCACCGTCCTCTCCGTGCAGATCTGCTGTTCCTGCTGGGCCTCACGTCCTCTGTCTGTGTGGTTTCGGAAGTTATAAAGAAATTAGAGCGACTCAGAGGTGGAGAAAAAATGGCAGACCCTGAGGATTTCCATGACGTATGACACACATTGTGTCCCGTGCAGGAGATGGTGGGTGAGGCTGCGGCGTGTGGTTTAGAATGTCGCTCGGGCCGGTCTCATACCGTACGAAACAATACAGAGTGATCATTCGGGCCCGACCTGTATGTACAGTCACTTTTTGAATGTCAAGACCAGGAGCTGATTTTTGGAGCAATCTGATGCGCGCCCTTGCCCGAGGAGATGCTTTGGTGTGCTGCTTTATGACTGTACTACTTCCCATAGCATCTGGGCGAACTTTATTTATGAGATGCTGTATCTGTCCATACAGTGGCTGTTTTGATTTCATGATTTAAGGGATGTATTATGATTTTTCTATATTATTATTATTATTAAAATAATTTTTTGTCTTCTAAATCTACTTTTGTTTAAACATTTCTGGTTAGAGGTTTGTGGAACAATATGGATAATGCCTTTCTGCATTCCAGATTCTAAAATTATGCTTAAAATCATTTATTTTCCATTGGAAAAAGCTTTTGTCCTCTTAAACCGTGAGTGTTCCTGTGTTTGGTGGAACGGACCATTTGTTTTGGGTCATGATGAGACTTGAGGTGTGAATTAATGCGTACCAAACCATCACATAATTTACTTAGAAGAAAAAAAAAGAAAAAATTTAACTCCATACAACGTTTTGAGTCTGTTGAAGATACAGGATCCCACAATATGATGGCATTACGAGATTACAGGGTCCAACTTATGACGACCTTCAAGGTACATGCACTAGTAGTTCTTTTCCCTTTATAGTATACTGATGGTTAATACAACTGGCTTGTACAATTACTTATCAGTTCCTCTGTATTTACATATTTTCAGTACTATATTATTACTTTCCTTATGTTAATACACTGGTATCTGGGCCATCTGAAAATAGATTTTGCCTTTTTCACCTTACTTTGGCTTTTATCTCTAGTGTTATTTATTTTCTCACCAGCTTGGTGCTTGGTTAGGTGAATGCTTAGTATTTTAAGGTTTAATGATGTAGTTGGTTAAATGGATGCTCATGTTGGGTGTACAGAAATGTTAGACTAACACTAACCCCATGCCGAAAAAGCTCAGTGCAGCCCACCAGCATTGAACTATTCCCATCTGCCAACTCTGTATCTTGTTTCTGTGGTACAGGTAAAGATGATGCACTTGAGTTTTTACAGTGTGTGATCTTATCTCTCCTCTGTATTGCAGATATTGGTTCTTTATGGCCACATTGTGCAATTTCTTTAATGCCCATTCTGTTTTCTAGCATCGCTCTTGCTTTGAAAACGAAACAATGTAATACACTGATAATAAACAGTATAAATTTAAATGAAGGGTGATAGGTAAAGCTTTTTTAATTTTTTGAGATTGTATTTATTTTATTGTGGTTTGCACAGCTGAAACCAGTAATCTGTTGTGGTCATTTCAGAACACAATTGTACAATAATTTTTTTTACAAATAAAAAAAACTGTTTCTGAAGTTGATCACTGACTAATCTGATTATTTAAGTTGTAAGTTCATACATTATGTGGTAAATAGAAATATGTACATTTATAACACAAAAGAAAGATTAAAACGGACAAATAATTTAATACTTCAATTAAAAAGTATAAGTATTATATATTTTTAAAAATACTTCCTTAAAATACTTCCTTAAAATGTTGTTCCTTAAAATACTCTTGTAAATATAATGTATCCTTCTTGATACCAATGTCCAACAGCAAAATACAAATATCTTATTATCAATTAATTATAATTTAAATTAGAAAAGCAAGTCATGCAGTAAATAATACAGGATAACAAAAATAGGATTGTGCATGACTCGATTCTGATTTCATACAGTGGACATATTTTAACATTCATTCTGGTGCAATGCCTTACTGCAAACTAATGATTTTTTTGTTAGTCATAGCATCTCCTCTCATATTTCTTGGAGGGATTACCGGGGTTGCGAACTTTAGCCTTGTGTCTGGTACGGATAGTGTACAAAAATTCAGAAATCTCCATCTTGTGACCCTTGGCCTTATTCCCCCCATTGAGATCATCTTCATTGTCATCACTATCGTCATCCATCAGATGTTCAAAGTCATTGCTCACATCATCTATAAGCTGATTCTGGTCGTTGTAGCCACTCTGTGTTTTCTCGAGCCCAGTTTTCATGTTCTTGATAAAGTCTTCACCCACTAAGCTCACGATTGCATCCTTCAGCTGTTTGAAGAGTTGCTCAGCTCTTGAGCCCCTCATCAGCAGAGACTCCAGAGCGATGCCTCTCCTGAGCTCTCCAACAACCTGGTGCACCAGTGATCCACGGTACAAACTAAACAACACAAGAACACACTTAGTATTCATCTGCAACAACACTAGTGGGCACTTCTAAGATGTAAATAGTCATATAAATATATATATATATATGTATATATGTGTGTGTGTATGTAGGTGTATATTTCTTTATACCGGTATATAGAACTTGTGTATTCTTTTTTTAAGTTATATTTAGGGCCTTGTTATGGTCTACTTTGTAGATATCAGACCGGAAAGCATGGGGTAGAGAGAGGAATGGGAAACGGCAATCAGGAACCAGGGATTTTATAACAATGGAGATCAAAAGGATAAATATGATCAAAAATGGATGGTTTAGGAGTAATAAAGGATGTTGTACCGTGCACACTCTGGATTAAATAGAGGATCCAACAGTAAACGATTGAGATTGAGACTCCACTTTAGGCACGACTGCCACTGGCTGTATAGATGAGCTGCTTCATCCTCCAAATAGATCCTTCCTCGACCAGTTTGTAGTTTAATTCTCAACAGCATGTCTAAACCCCCTAACCAAAAAAATAAACATGTTTTGAGACTCTTTTCCAAAATGTGATGCTCTGGCTTAACAAACATTTCGGGGGGAAAAAAACTCAGCAATGTTTTGCCACGTTGCCAATGACATTTAGCTAATCATTACACCATATCACTTTTTTTGCGTGACAATATGTGCCTGAGGTTGCTTTATTTATTGCATGCAATAATAACAACATCTAACTAACAGAATAATGATGTATGATAATGTCAATACCGCTTTTTGTTTTAGGCGTACTGCTGAGCTTTCCATAGACCATTCCCAGTAGCAGCCCCCAAAGATGCACTTGGCACGCCTGAGGTTGTGCATTTACAAGCCAGTAACGCGTCACAAACATTTGCAGCTGTAGATCACGTGGGATCTCACTTAACATCGCGGACGACACACCCAAAGTGTCAAGGAACACCTGAAGTCTCACGACATGTGGTTCCTAGAATCATTAGAAAGACAAACACTGTAAAACAAACAGTTTCATTTCACTTTAAAGCACTGCTAAGACATCTTCATTACCTCGTATAATGTTTCCAGTTGAAGTTCTTCCATCACCTTGGTCTTTATGGCTTCAACCTTCTGATTGCTCAGTCTTAAGTTTTGTCTGCCGTATTCGTCTACATAGCGCTTGCTTGTCCCAGTGACTGCTTTATCTGCTAACGCTTGTTTATTTTCTGTCTGTTTTCCTCCCAACAACAGTAAACCGTAAATCACCTGGCGTATGGGACGAGAGATTTCATTGCTACAAGTAAGTTGGAAATTTTCAACCTGTGGTGTCAAGGAAACCCTTTGGTGTACCAGTACATCGATAATGGAGGAGCTCATCCTCCCCTCAAGTAGAGGCTTCAAGGTCCATTTAGGTAGAACTTGCAGAGGACCGGTCAAAGCTGACTGTGGAATCACCTTTGAGTCGAAGAACTGGGCAAGAGAGCCAGAGATGAGCTTGTACTCTTTGATTCCCATCAAAAGTGCTTCTTGGACGGTGACTTTTTCTTCGTTGTCTGTAAGTTCCAGCAAGGCACTTACAGCTTCTTTCGGCCCTGGAAATTGGGATAACCATCTAAGCATCCCATCAATACGAGCATTTTCCATGCCGGGTACCGAGTACTTCTCCCAATTCGGGTTCTTGATATTTTGTAACTTCACATAATCGTTGCCTGAGATGGAAGCGAAGATTGGGAGAAGGTCAGCATTCATTTTGAAGGATGCACAGAATTTTCCCAATGTGAAGTGTTTGGCTTGGATGAATTTTTTCTTTGTCTTTCTGTCCACTTGCACATTTTTCCACTGGAAATGTGAGATTGGCAGGACTCCCGCTCTAAGGTTGAATATATAGAAGTCACTGTCGTTGGACAAAACAGGACAATTCCACTCTTTAGCCAAGGCAGCAATTTCCCAATCAGCCTCTTCAAGACACTGAACCAGTGGTACCTTGAGCTTAAGAAGGAGCTGTCTTAACACATTTTTAATCAGTGTAGGAAGGACTCTTCCTCTCTTCCCCATAGACAGTTCATGGGCCTCATTTATTTTCTGCTGTTTTCGTTTCATGACAGTGTCAAATTTTTTGTCTGTGTGGTCGGCCCCTCCATCAAGTACAACGTAAGGGCTGATGTCACAGGCTGCGAGGTTCTCAAAGAACTGTATGATCAGTTCCTCAAAAGCATCATAGTCTCCTCCATGCATCTGATCCAGATTGCAGTCAAAGTACAGCAAATAATATAAGTTACATCCATCGATTATTAGTCGTTTGTCTCTAAAAGCCCAGCTCCGTAAATCATTTCTGTTGCTGCTTTCAATGTATGTCTTCAATCCTTGGACTCCCATGTTGATCAATGGTCGTCAGCAACTTTCAGCAATATTTTGTTTTTTACTTGAGCTGGGAAAACATTAATACTTTTCTAATTATTCAGATACAATAAATGAATGTATAATTATAATTTATAAAAAGTTGATTGGGACATTTTTTTTATTTTTTTTTATTTTTTTTATTTTTTTTGCCGTTGAGATAACTGGGAAAAAGTGTCCCAATGAACCTGAATTCACCCCTATTTAATATCAACGTATTAAAAATAAATAAATACTCTACATTTCATTTCATTAGCCTAAAATGTTATTTCGGAATTGTATCTCTGTTCCTTTAAACCGTCACGATAATGACATGCAAAATGTTTACAGGCATGGAGCGTTTTTCCAAAATAAATAATCAACTTCATAATTTCTCTTATATCAAATGTCAAATATTGTTCTTGATTTGATCGGAATACAATTCGACAGTGATATAAATAAGTAGACCTAGTAGAAATAATCTTAAAGTAGCCTACTAATTGAAAAGAACTTACCGAATGTTGAGGAATGAGAGTGTGTGAGGCGTCTATGGCTTCATGTAGCCTATCCGAGCAATATGCGGATCTTATTATATAAA
Organism: Phoxinus dragarum; assembly: GCA_033366665.1. Classification (NCBI taxonomy): domain Eukaryota; kingdom Metazoa; phylum Chordata; class Actinopteri; order Cypriniformes; family Leuciscidae; genus Phoxinus; species Phoxinus dragarum. The sequence goes on from JARPMJ010007036.1 coordinate 8,347, forward strand.
ACAGTTGGAAACCGAAACTTAACTGTATGACGTTTAGAATCGCAAATCGAAACTTGGCGGCGGCAGCATCATAATCACGAGGATGCCATGGATACTTCTAACATGTAAACATAGGCTTTATATAGCCTACAAAAACACTAATGATTCTACCAAACAAATCAGATTAGCCAATATCTGGTGTGTGGTAAAAAAAACAACACTCGAGTCGTTTTGTTAATAGTCCTGAACGTTTTGTAATTTAAATAGACCTATGTAAGGTAACATAAAATATACATACTTAGATAGGCTATTCATATACCATGCTATTTATTATTAAAAGAATGCTATCTCTGTACTATGCTTATTTTATGTTGCTATAGTATAGCCTATACACAAAACATCTAACCAATATTTTTGTACCTAAAAACATGCATTATATATATACAGTGTGTGTGTGTGTATATATATATATATGTATATATATATATATATATATATATATATATATATATATATATATATATATATATATATATATATATACATATACACTCACTCACACACACACACACACACACATACTACATACATGGTGTGTGTGTGTATATATATATATATATATATATGATGATTCAAGCTTATTATGAATATATATATTCATGATTATTCAAGCTTATTATGCATTCACACACACCTATATGTATATATATATAGAGATATAGATATAGATATAGGTGTGTGTGATTGCAAGCTTGAATCATCATGAATCATCACCCTGGTGCTGTGCAAAACACATTGCGTATTGCAGTTACATTCCTGATCTAAGAGATATGACAGGCCGTAGCTTGTTTTAGAGAGATGTGAAGTGACAAATTAATGCATTACTCTCCAAATTTTTCATTAATTTTTTTCCAGCTCTGCAAGAACCATGCAGGATTCATAATTTTCTTAAAAGACATAAAACAACGTTAGCACATTTATATAAGTTGGTAAGTTAGTGAGCTGTGACTTTGACTTGAGTTCAGAATCAGAACATTATTGTGATGTTTTAACCCCTTATATTGGCATAGGTGTTCTTTTTGTGTTTCTTAGAGGTTGAATTCATTTCAAAATCTGCCAAACTTTTGCCAAACCATCATTTACTTCTGAATAGGATGTCTACTTCATAAATTGTATGAAAATTGTAAAAATAATGGTTCAGATCACTCAAACAACATATGGAAATAGTGACGCCCTTATATGGGCAGTAATGTCAACTAGTGAAAAAGTTTGGTACTGCGGCCAAACAAAATCTTACTGAAAGCTTATTTTTTGAGATATCAACCAAAAATGCCTTGAAACCTTGAAACTTTGAAAATATGAATAATAACATTTTTAACATTGTACATTTTCATAAACTCAAACTTCAATAACTTTTTTCTGTTTAACTTTCTTAATTTATTTCACTTCTACAAAAATCTGCCGAATGTCTACTTTAAAACAAGACCAATCTTACATCTATATTCCAAAGCATTCTTGAATTACAACCATTTAAGTTCGGAATGTGCATTTTCATGGCTATTTTTAAAAAAAAGGGGGAACCGCAAAAAAGGGTTTAAAGAACATATAAAATCAACAGATAATGCGGCTGCAGTTCTCTGCTTTTCATTATCAATGTTGAAAACGAAAATGGCTGCCTCATGTAGCCTAATAGCTATGTTTATCTTCTATTAGGCAGTTTGAGGCAGTTTATGCAAAGCGGTTAAAAGAGCCTACATTTTGAATGACAAATATGCTTTGCTATAAATGAAACACGACACGGATGCGATTCGGTTCAGTGAGAAGGTTGTGATACGCTGATCAGGTAAGAATATCTGTGAAGCTTACTGATAGATTTTAGGGGTGTATAATGGTCATAAGGCCCATTTAAGACAGACAACGTCCTGTGGAATGTGTATTTTGGGGGGTTGCACGTTAATAAAACTGGTAAGAATTTTAGAAAATAACTGAAATAGAAACCGCAACATGATGCTTTAGTATTAATGGGATATTATGATTGTAAACTATTTGCCTATTTTATAATGAAGGATTTTGAAGTAGGATATTTATTAGTTCATTCTCATTCATGAAAGTGCTTCATGAATCTTGAAAAAAAAAAAAAAATCTAACGACAACAGTATTGCATTATTTACATTTTAAATTCGTATTTGTCTGCTTAAAATTATCAGTGACTCTTGTAGCGCTTTTTGCATCAAGTGTTGACAACTGCGCGAGTTAATGTGTGTTTTTGGTCTGTCGACTGTCTCTGCGTTTTGTACATTCCATTAGATTAATTACATAATTTAAAACAATGTAAATAAAGAGAGCAATTTGAATAAATCCTTTTAAATGTACAATTTAAAATAACATTATATATTTAATTGTCATAGTGGTGGCAGATTTAAAGTTGACAGTTTAAGTTTAGTAAATGCTGGAAAAATAATCATGCAAAATTAACTTCCTTCATTTTTCCTATTTCTATGAACACTCTTTTTTACATTGAAGCAAAGAGTTATGCTGATGAGAAAACAAGTGCACCTGTAACTCTTACATCATTGATTGACGGCGTTACAAAGCAAGCAGTGTAAAATGGTGTAAATGATATTGCAAATTATATAATAACGTGACGTGGGTCACATGCTCTTTTTCAGATCACAGACTAAAATCAGGCCAAAGTCATGCTGACTATTCTTCTGATCACGGCTATGCTTGGCCAAGGTAAGCAGTGTGTCATATTATCCCCTTGAAGCCTAATAAAAGGCATGTTCATTTGACATGTTCCTTATATTAATAACTCTTGATTTGACAGGCCAGTCATGGGACAGCGTTGGGGTGAAATTCATCACAGCATTTCCAGAGAACATAGCCTTTTACTATCCAGATAATCCAGTGAATGCTCTCAATATCACCGCTATCCATGGCGACGCCGTGGTGATAGTCTCCATCTTAGATAGTCCCTGGACACACCAGGACACACTGCCAGCAGGAAAGCCTGTAACTGTGACCCTGCCACTAGGTGTCGAGAAATACAGTTTTTTTCAAACTCTTCAGACCGTCAAGATCAGCAGCACGAAGCTCATCGTGGTGCAGTCGATCAGTCAGCGGGGAGATAGTGTACAAACGAATGTCGTTCAGCCTCTGAAAAATCTTGGTACGTTTTACTCCATCCCCGCACTGAATTACAGCAACATGATGAATGTTTTCTTAGAGTCGGCAAGAAATAGCAGCAAGAGATACAGCTCCTTCAGGCTGCTCATTATCAATGGAGAAGATACAAATAATTTAATCAAAATTGTAAAAAAGCCTAAAAACATTATTTACAATCTTGATCCGTACGCCGTACTTCAGCTCCAAACCGACGGGACAGAAATTGCAGTTGAATCTGATTATAGAGTAGCTGTGATGCTGACCCATCCATGTGTAGAGACCTCAGAATGCAAATGCAACATGGTGGTGAACCAACTTCATCCCGGCACTCAGTGGGACAGCAGATTCGCTCTACCCAGTTTACAGAACGTTTGGCTACATCTGACATCCTCAAAGAATGTCATTGTCAGTGGCGGGAATATACAATCGGGTACTTTTGAAGCCTATTCCTCAAAACTCCTGTCTCTCGCATCTTTGACCTCAGGATCTTCGTTGATCAACACTTCTGGTCCAGCTTCCCTTAGGCTTGTCAGTACAGGCTTCGTCATTGAACTGATCCCACTATCCAGGTTCTCTGCGTGCTACCTAGTAGTGCCTGTCGACTTGACAGGTGCCGTGGTCTTTGTGATAGCAGAAACAGAATACAGGAATAGTGTGTATATAGATGGTCATTTGCTTTCATCCACTAAATGGAGCACTATCAGCGATTCAGAGTACTCGTCTGCATTACTGTATCTTGATGGCACTCATGTGATTTGGCATCCGTCCACAAAGATTGCCGTGTACGTGTTTGAGCGGAGCTCATATTTGTATGGAGGCGCAGCTATATCTTTAAGCGCAAACCCAGGTAAGAAACCTATTTATTGATGGGTACACTCATTATTTTTGAATTGCGTATTGTGTTCTTCTAACATCAACACAAAGTATGAAATGCTTTAAAGTTTAAAGAGATAGTTCATCCAAAAATTATAATTCTGCCATTACTTTCCCTCATGTCGAAAGTCCATGTTGTTTTGGACCCCATTGACTTTCATTGGGCAAAAATGAAAGGGCAAAACCAGTTCTCAAAAAATATTTCTGTCTTCCACAGAAGAAAATCATATAGGCTTGGAATAAAATGAAGGCAAGTAAATAATTACAGAATTTTCATTTTTGGGTGAACTGTCCCTTTAAGTATGTTGAAATGGGGCTAGTTGTCACACTACTACCATGTCTAACGTTAGGTTTATTTATATTTATTTATTAAGTCAGTTTCTATATAGACACACCTTGTTATTTTTTAATTATTATTGCAGAGGAAAAAAAGATACAGTTAACTTAACACATGTTGACACAAACCTCCCATTATTAATAAATTGTTCAGCAAAATGTAAACAATTCGTGAAACAACAAATATGTAAATGGTAACATACAAAATATCAAACATTGTTTTTCTAAAATAAATTTTAAATGATAAAATACATAAAATATAAAACACAATGTTTATAATACTATTCATAAACTGTTTATACACTTTTGTCCTAACTAAGAGCAAAGTTAAATCTTTTGGTTCAAATCTGCCATAGTTAACACTTTCCTGAATGTATACTATGTGGTTTTATTCTGTATAAAATATGATGATATTTGAATCTGGAGAGGTAAAATCACAGAAATGATACTCATTTATGACAGTTTTGAACAAAAAATTTGAAACAAACTTACAAAAGTTCTAACTAAAGAAAACGCTTTGTGAAATTGGGTTTAGTGTGACGACTAGCCTATGCTAAGCCTGTACTGCTTGCGTACAAACATGAGTGTTGTGTTTGTCTGCATTTAGACCCTGCTGGCTGTTTAGTGGTCCCTTCTAAGTTCGACATCATCTTAACACCTCAAACCTGGCCTGAATCCCATCAAAACTGTATGCTCGTAAGTGACGAGCTTTTCAGCCCGAGCAATACAGCGGCGCAAATGGAGATGGTCGACATTCTGAATAGTGAAGGTTTAAATGAGAGGCTCTGGATCGGACTACGCCGTAGTCTGCTCACATTAGAGTGGTATCGGCAGAAGGGTAAGGAAGTCCACAACATGACATACACGCGATGGGGAACCGGGGAGCCAAGTGTTGCTGAGATGGGCATGTGCGCTTCTGTATTCTCAAATTCAAGCACGGGTTTCCATTGGAAAAGTGTGCCCTGCTGTGCTCAGTTGAAGTCTGTCTGCTACACAAGTCTTCATTACTTTCCTCTGGATTCACTCATCTCAAATGAGAAAGCCAATAACCCTAATTCTAATAGTAATGCCAATAAAGATGTTGATGTATAGTAAAAACTGTCCAGCACAAATAATTACAAAATATTTAAGGAACAAATCAGTGACATCTGAGGATAACATTTTTGTTTCTTTATATTTTACAATTCATGGCATTAAATGAGATATTGTTAATATACAAACCTACTTAAACTTCCAAAATAGTTCTATTTTATGCTAGTAAATAAAACCGATTAAAGATGCTAGATCACATATAGGTAGACATGAAGTTGTTTGGTCACAAATACCTCCAGGAAGTTCCCATTGGCTTTATAACCATGAATATTGTATGTAGCCTATAGATATCATGTACAATGTTCACACTTTATCTATAGGAACATGGATTTATATGTAGTTATCAGCACTTCGTATTTCCAGTATGTATACTTTAAAAAAAATGATGTTCATAAACAGATTTCAAGGTACAAAGTTGATGTGAAACATAAGTTTTCATATCTTTTGTTCCCGATTGTAAGTGAAATGGCTTCTCTAATAAGAAAAAAAATGTTGGGCGGGGCTTGATTTTGTCCATGGGGAATTGATTGGATGGTTGTGGTTTGCTCTTGCCGTCATCTCATGTGAGTGACAGGTTGCCCCGCCCTGGCGCCCTCGCGTCAGTACACATCATCAGAGAAGAGATGACACTGCAAAATATTACAGGGGCATATTCATTTTGATAAAAAATAATGATTTGTGCACCGAAGTCATTTATAATAAATACGTCAATATTCAATTTAAAAACAAGAATTGTAAACTGATTTCATGGTGACTTTTAAAAACCATCTCCACATAGCATCATCATGTTTGTATGTCATGTATACATGTCTAGGAAGTTCCAATAAAAATAAGCATTCAGACCTCAAACCTAGTGCATGCATCATTTAGCCTTTAATGGCATTGAGAAACTGAGTGATGACTGCTGTAAAATACAGCATGTGTTATATGACAAATAGCTCTATGTCAAAAGCTCATTATGCAAACTAATGTGGCGACACTAAATGTGTTTTGAATGCAAAATGTGCCTGTGTCGCTGGATAAACACACAAATGAAGATTACTTTGCTCAGAGAGTGGAAGAACTGTGGCCTTGAAGCATCAGGTAAGTCTTGTTGATACTATATGATGTAACAATGTTAGATATTAATACAGAACTATAGGCATGCTTTTAAAACAGTGTGAATCAATAAGTTTTTAATGAGTTATGTTTATAACTTTAATCCACAAAAAATTATACTAACATTAAGTTGACAACATGTTTTTACATTGCTTTAACTCATCAAAATATGTTAAGCAATTTTCTACTTTTTCAAAAGTTATACAAGATTTAACTAATTTTTTTTAAGTTAAAGTAATTTTGGCTGAATTGACTGAAACATCCAAAATTTAAGACAGCAACTTATTTTTTACAGTGCACTTTTATAGCACACAAAGTTTTTCATTAATGTAACGTCTGTAAAGTATAAGTACAGTATACATTCAATATAAGCCAAATGTAATTTAATATGCAGGGTTCAACCTGATTTTTAAGGTCAGTTCAGGAAATATTTCCGTAAGGTAAGCTGCACAGCTTCTACAGTGCTCATCTTTTTTATTTGAATCACATTCCCCATGAAATCTTGTGTTTTGTTATTTCACATTTTGTGTAATTAACTCTCATAATTATTTTTCCTCTTGATTGCCAGATTTGTCTGTGATAACACCAGTAACTGCTCAAATCAACTGAGAACCACGGAGTAAAAGTGATGCTGTTTCTTCTCTTCATGTCACTGGTTTGCCAGGGTAAATCATCTCTCACATTTGACCACATTTATGTTCAAAGTAGGACAAAATGAGTAGTACTACATTAACAATTCAGCTTACTAATATGTAATAAACAAGATTAGCTCATTTTTTAAACTAAATTTAGGAATGAGATAGTTCCTCATTCGGTAATAAATAATTATTGAATAAGATTAGCAACAATAAGAACAAATAACTATGACATATTATAAAGAAATTCATTACTTTAATTGTTTTACTCTCAATGTGGTCATAAAATGCATCACTAAATAAATACTCAAGTGTTACGTAGTCACTCTTCAAGAACTACTAGTGATCTTTTTCACTTTAAAAGAATGGTCCAGATTACTAGTAGTGACTAGGTAACACTTGAGTAATTACTGATGCATTTTATGACTACATTCAGTGTAAAAACGATGATTGATTACGTCTCAGGCACACAATAATGTTGTGATTAGTAATTTATTGGTAATTCTTTATCATTTGTCAGAGTTAGTTGATGGTTATTAATGAGTCGAATCTCATTCAGCAATTATTGATTACCTAATCTTAGTCCTAAATTTGATATACTACTGATGAAACTTGTTTCCATATAAGTTAATATGGAAATTAGTAGTTATTAGACCCATCAATGCCAATATAGAACCTTTATTTTTAAGAGTGTGTAATTAGATGGTCATTAGCCAGGTCTTCACCATGTTTGAGTTTATTTTTCTATTACCGGTAAACCATTTGACAGTACATTCTGCTACTTGTAATACGGCTGATTAACAAGTCAGGAAATAAAAGGGCTTGAAATATTGATTTGAGTTGAAATTATTTTATTATGTAAGAGTGTAAAAGAGTGCAGAGTGATTGTAGGAAATCCAGAATTGAAGGAAATCGTAATTGTGGGAATGTTATATCCGTATATCTATACTCGGTATAAAAACGATGAACGATTTGACAGGGCTGTCAGTGGAGAGCTATGGAAAAGACTTCATCACGGCATTCCCGGAGAACATCGCCAACTACCATTCACAAGAGTCCTCCAACACGCTCCAAATGACTGCTTTCTACAACGACACCACCGTCTCGATCACCGTCAACCACACAAACGTACATAATGAAAAGCTACAATCTGGGCAGACTAAAGTTGTACATTTTCCCAAGTATGTCGAGCAATATCAGTTCACACGCTCCTTTTATTCCGTCAGAATCAATAGCAGCAAATTGATCGTGGTTCTTTGGATCAGTCAGCGAGGCGACAGCACGCAGTCTAGTTTCGTTCAACCCGTAAAGAATCTCGGAAAGCTGTATTCAATCCCCTTTATCAGTTACAATAAGATGCTTGCGTCCTTGTACAACACGGCAGAACGGTCAGCTCTGTACAACTGGAGATGCATCATTATCAATGCTTGGAACGTCATGAACGTCATCTCCATCCAAACAGTTGGCATGAATGCTCGACAAGCCTTTAACTTTACGCTCAGCCCATTCGAACTTTACCAGTTCCAAACCAACAGGTCAGAGCTTAAAGTGTACTCCAGTTACACCGTGGCTGTGCTGTTGACCCATCCGTGCGTTGAAACTACCTCGTGTGATTGCAACATGGTGATGAACCACGTTCTCCCCGAAAATCTGTGGGGTCAGACTTTTGTTGTGCCGTCGGTTAAGAACCTGAATTCAGCATGGCTGCAAGTGACATCCACAACGAATGTCACGCTCCGAGGTCAGAATATAAAGATTCTAGCCTCAAATTCTTCAGATCTAATTTCCTTCCCGTACCTCGAAAGTGGACCTCAGCTCATCACTGCATCAAACAACGTGTCCATCAGGCTTATTAACCCAGGCCTCATCTTAGAACTCGTGCCAGAAAGCATGTTCGCTGCCTGTTACCTTCTGCAGATGAACTCCACGGGAGCCGAGGCCTTGATCATAGCGGAAACAGCCAGTAGAGGAGATGTGCATGTAGACGCCGGTTTGCTTTCATCCACTGACTGGAAAACCGTTGCCAATTCAAACTACTCTTCGGTATCAGTGTCGCTTAGTGGCACGCATGTCATCTGGCATCCAGCCTCCAGGATCGGAGTGTACATGTTTGAGAGAATGGAGAGTGGAATTCCTTACGGAGGCCCAGCTGTGATTTTAAATGAAGATCCAGGTAAAGTGATACCTTCTTATCCTAGAGTGAATTTGACTGATTAAAGTCAACATGTTTTTTTTTTTACAACCTGTTTGACTTCTGAAATGTTACGTAATTCCGAAGAAAGAATTGTATTTATTGAATTGATCAAATCAGGAATTGATTGGTTTGTGATTGGATCGCTTTAGTGATCAGCAAAATCTGGATACTATTGAATGACACGTGACACGAAACTGGATTCAGACACAATGTTTTATATGTATTTATTTATTTACAATGCATACTATTTCTTTTGGGGTTAAAAGTTTGGGGTTAGTCAGATTTTTATTTTTTAAAGAAATCAATACTTTTATTCAGCAAGGATGCATTAAATTGATCAAAGGTGACTTAAAAAAAAGAATGTTGTTCTTTTAAACTTTTTATTTAAATAAGAATCCTGAAAACCAAATGTATCATGGTTTACACAAAAATATTAAGCAGCATAACTTTTCAACATTGATAATAATAAGAAGAAATGTTTCTTGAGCAGTAAATCAGCATATTAAAATGATTTCTGAAGGATCATGTGACACTGGAGGAAATGCTGAAAATTCAGCTTTGCCATCACAGGAGTAAATTACATTGTAAAATATATTAAAATAGAAGACATTTATTTTAAAGATTTTTTATATCAATATTATTTCACAGTTTTACTTTTTTTTTTTTCTTACTGTATTTAATCAAATAAATGCACCCTTGATGAGCATAAGAAAGTTATTTTAAAAACATAAAAAAAACTTCTTTCACCATATAGAAAACAACTCGGATAATCTACAAACAAACAAACAAAATGTGTTCCTGTTTTCTTGTGTAAATGCATCACACATTTTCCTGTACACTAACATGCACAGATGAATAAAGCAAAATATTGAGTTTTAAAGTATACTTGACCAATATATCATCCTACTTAAAGTTACATTAAAGTATGAATGAAATCAAAATTCCCAGTGATTACTGAAAACGTCACTGTATGTTTGTATGCACAGATCGCGATGGCTGTATGGCAGATCCTGCACTATATAAGACCACTACTGATGTCATGACGTGGCCCGAGTCCCATGATTACTGCTTAAATGCAACTTTCCAGCTGAGCACACCAAGCAGCGCAAGGGCCCAAAGGGAGATGACCAGCTTTCTGCTAAAAGACGACGGCCCCAGGTACTTCTGGATTGGGCTGCGGCGCAGTCTGCTCACACTAGAGTGGCAATGGAAGAACGGCGAATACAGCGTGAACTACACGAAGTGGGGCGATGGGCATCCAGAGAAACCCTGGAAATCTTTGTGCGCTTCTGTGTCGCTGGACGCCAACAGGGATTTCCCCTGGAAGAGTGTGCCCTGTTGCTTTAAGATGAGACCTGTCTGCTGCAAAAAGGCCCTGTACTTCAGTGATTTGACCTTTGATTCACTAGATAATCATCTAAGGTCTGATAAGGAGAACAGATAAGGTCTGTTCTTTATGTCCATATTGTTTTCTTTTTATTTGAATTCAATGACTCCAGTAATAAATCAAAAGTTGAATCATGATCTAATGACTAATCTAATTTCTTAATTACATGTCTGTACATTTTGTTGTTGTTGTTTCTATGCATTATATAAAGCAATTTTAACACTTTTTTTTCCACAACATAAAAATATGTGGATCTTTTGAAAACGCAATAAAAAAAATGTATTGTCCATGATAGGCTAATGAAATATTGTATGGCTTACTGTTATCGCACAAACTGAATAGGCTCTGGACAACTGTAAAAACTGTTGAAATGTCAGATGTAATGTAGGGTGATCTAAAGTGAAATTAGTGAATACAAGTATGTCAATGTCATACGTTCACAATGCTCTTGAAAAGGGCCACTCCTTTAATCTTGTTTGGCTTGATTCTGTTGGCTGACGCCTTTCAGCTCAACATCGCCTCCATGCTGCGATGTCATTTAGGCAAATCTAGGGTTCTTAAACACACATTCACCTAAAATAGGCATAACTAAATAATAAATGTGGTTTATAAAATCCAAAGGGGCACAGACTTTTTTTTATAATGAAAAAACAAACAAAAAAACATGTCTTGCTCACTTTAATTGCTACAAGTATTTGCTTGTCGAAATGTCACCATAGTTTTAAACCAGCATAGACCATTCTATTTAATATTAAAAGTATCTGTTACAAAATGTATGTTGTTACTACATATATAAAATGCGTAATGTGTTTTTTTAGTAGGCTAGTTGTCATTTATCAGTAATCCAAGTTTACAATCTACATTTTTTTATTTAATGTATGTGTTTATCATAGATGTGAATTGTTAACATCACGTGAGTGAACTTGTGCCGTACTGTCTTGTTTTTTTATCAGTAATGCCACATTTGGCTGTCTATGCAGTAAACAACTGTGGCGAAACGATTATAATAACAATTGAAAACATGTTTTTAAATGTTCTTGAGCAAATCTGGTGGATGTACAGCATAGCATTTTAGGAATTTAGTAGCATGATTTTGCATTGTGAAAGTCATTGAGTCAACTGAAGCATATAAGTCAATTGCGCTATGCAAATCTGAGAGAAAAACAAGCATTTTGAAAGTCAAATGTGTTTTAACTAAAATAAGGGCACAGAGGTGATTCTTCAAGAGGAGAACAGTGCTGACCAAGACATCTGGTAAGAGTTTCTCCAAAGAAATGCATATTTGGCTTGTATGCAGAGAAAATCTTAAGACATAAAAAAAGACAAACTTTTTCGATTGTTTTTACTTTTTTGACAATCTATGGATTTTAGAATTTTTTGTTATTAGTTTAATTCAGTTTCACTAATTAGTTGCTTTGTGACCGGATTCTGTGTTGCATGTATTTAAAAACCACATTAATGTGTGCCAAAACATATTTTACAATGCATTTTTGTTGTTGTTCTTAGTTTTTGTGTTTTCTTCAGCAAGTTAAAGCCATAATCATGCTTGTTGTTCTGCTGATCGCATCAATGTTTTGCCAAGGTAAGGGAATCTCTTTTACTAGTATCTTCTATGTGGTTTGGATAAAGGTGTCTACTAAGTGAATAAATGTATTCTGGTTTCTCCCAGATTGGGCAGTTTCTTTTGTACTCTTCAATACCACCTGAAAATGTTTTATGAGCTGCTGTTTTTTTGTTGTTTTTTAAGTTATTTGGAATGCAGTACAGCTCACATACAATGAATGAACATTTTTATTTAAGGTCTTACAGCAGTGAGCTATGGAGACAACTTCATCACTGCCTTTCCAGAGAACATGGGTTTCTTCTATCAGTGGTCTCCCTGGAACTCTCTAAAAGTCACAGCCCTTCATAACGACACTACATTCACAGTCTTCTACCAAAACACACAGAAAAACTTACAAATCCTGCAGTCAGGGCAGACCATGGATGTGTTGTTTCCAAACTCTGCTGTAGTACGTCAGCTAGGCTCTTCGGCCGCATCTGTCAGAGTTACCAGTGACAAAAACATCACAGTGGTTTCTCTAAGTCAGCTGGCAACAAGCGTCCAGACCAATGTCGTCCAGCCCACGGTAAATCTCGGTACAGACTATATGATCCCTCTGCTGGATTACGCAGGGTATCTTGAATCCTTCGACCTTCCGAGGCTTGTCAGTACAACCATGAGATACAGCTCATTCAAGTTACTCATTATCAATGCGGTGGACAGTCAAAACACCATCACTGTAGTCAAGCAAACATCAACAGATGTTCAAGAAGAGACGTTCAATATCGATTCTTACCAGCTGGTCCAGCTTCAGACCAACGGTTCCGTGCTGAGGGTCAGATCTAGCAAAGAAGTGGCTGTGATATTGACCCACCCGTGTGTTGAGACTGCAGACTGTAAATGTAACATGGTACTGAATCAGATTCTTCCCACAAAGTTTCAGGGTCGGAGCTTTATCGTACCATCCATCTTCAATGTGGCCGAGACCCGGTTACTTGTGGTGTCAGAAAACTCTTCTTCGCTCTTTCACGATGGTAACCAGCTGGAAGCTGATTCCTCTGGTCTTCTGCCGTTTTCAAACCTGGAGACATCTCAACTGGTAAAAGCTTCGGACAGAGTGTCCCTCAGACTTGTCAGTCCGGGCCTCGTTGTGGAGTTGATCCCAGACACCATGTTTTTTGCTTGCTACCTGCTGCAGTTTTATGTACAAAATGGCAGGGCTGTGGTGATCGCTGAAACAGACAGCAAAGAGGATGTGCGCACTCATACAGGTTTGCTTTCAGCATCTTGGACTGCAATTGCCGGCACAAATTACTCTTCGACTGAAGTAACTATTCAAGACCGAATTGCCATAATCTGGCATCCAACCTCAAAGATTGCTGTTTATATGTTGGAATATATGTATTCGGAAGTAGTTTTTGGAGGCCCAGCTATACCCATCAATGAAAAGCCAGGTAAAAAAATGTCTATCAATCTATCAATCTATCAATCTATCAATCTATCAATCTATCAATCTAATCTAATCTAATCTAATCTAATCTAATCTATCCTATCGATCGTTAATTCTACTTCCTTACATTCAAATTTGATTAGCAATTATGGGTAACAGAATGATTTTCTCTTTAAAATACTGATCCAAATTATCTAAACTCAAACGCTTAATGATTTCAGTCATTAGAGAGTTTTCATGTTTTTCACTTTAGAATACTGATCCAAATAATTAGTCATTCCTTCTGTAAGATTTGGTAATTCTTGAGTCACCATGATCTTCACTTTAGACTTAATTATTATGCAAATAGTGAACTACCACATTCGACTAAGCACTATTACTTATTAATCAATCAGAGTTCCATTGTTAGTTAATAGTTACTAAGTTAATAGTGTGTTACTCATTTGTTCCTGTGTTGTTCTTCATTAATGACGGAACAGTATTCTAAAGCGATGGCCAATTCTGAATCCTGTTTGGTACCTCAATTCACGTTCAGGAACTGAATTATTAGAATAACAAAAAAAGTATATTCTGAATGGTGCACATCCCAAGCTACAGAATGTTAATTTATTTCTGCATTCAGATCTTCATGGCTGTGTGTTGGTTCCTGGAGCATTTGCAGTTGGACGTGACCCTCTGAATTGGACGAAGTCGTTTGAGTACTGCATGAATAATGGAAATCAGTTTGCCTGTCCTGTAAGCAAAGCCGTCCTGAAGGACATGGCTGATAACCTGACCACGGAGGACGGGACGGGCTGGATCGGTCTCCGCCGCAGTCTACTAACTACAGAGTGGTACTGGCAGGAGGAGTATGAACCCAGTGTCAGTTACGTCCACTGGGATGATGGGCAACCTTTGGGCCTTTTGAAGGGCTTGTGTGCTTCAATGTCCCTGGACCCTAAAAAGGAATTCAAATGGCAGAGTGCACGCTGCTGTGATAAGAAGAAGCCTGTCTGCTACAAAAGGCCAGCATGCCTCAATCCTTCACAAAACTGGGTTCTTAACACTGTTCCTTAAGTCTAGTGCTTGTTAGTAGTGCTTTAGGCTCATTAACTTTATATTTGTATCACCACCTGCATATCTGAGCTGCATTTTTAGACACATAATAAAATTAAATAAGGTTAATGACTTTCTGAAATTGACAAGCAGTTGCGTTGATACCATGAATGTATGGAAATGTTTTAAACATTGAAACAGATGGATCCTGAATTATGTTTTCAACTTAGCTTAGACATCAACTCAGATTGAAGCAGGACATATCCTGGAGTTTTGAATGTCACATCAACAATAAAATTTATAGAATTTAAATTCTATAAAGCATGATATTTGGTGTCAGCCATGAGTCATGTATTATGCTTCTTTTTTTTGTATGGATGCAGTCTGCATTTGTTCCTTATTAAATATTAATTCACCACTTTCTATGGTATAATCTGCTGATTTAATGCCCAAAATGAAGTATAGTGACTGATGAAATAATGTTACAGCATATCTAAAACATTTAGTGACCAATATAATCCACTTCATGGGTACCAAGTTGCTGTATCAAAGAAAATCTGTGCAAACATCCACTCAACAGAAATTGTGAACTGAATCTGACTCTGCAGGACTGCATGAATCAAATGTATCGCTTGGCGAGTTTAATAGCTCTAATCTCACCCTGTAGAAACCATTAATCAGCCTATTTATGACTTTAATAACTGTAATCATCCCTTATGGCATTGTTCTGTATGTTTGAGCCTGAATCATCTACCAAAACTATACGATTTAAAGAATCGTATTAAATTTAAAATAAATGCTTTCATAAAGCACATGCATACCAAACATTCTCTAGAATATTATACAGACAGCAAGAACGAAGGAGCTGGAATCCAACATGGAAACAGTATTTAATAGCCTTTCATCGCAGCTGTGTGGATAGAGACCTGACAGGTTGAGTTGAAGCTCACGGATAATCTTAATAGCCCACTTGACAATTTGGTTGATTTTATTTCTTAACAGAAGACAATCTAATAATAAATGAAGAGTAAAATTATTTCACATAATCAGGATTAAAAGTTTAATAAAGAAACATAAATGAACAGTTAAAATCACTTCTAATATTTCTGAGTAAAATATAATTCAAACACTCTGAGTATAATATTCTTGCCTAAAGGCAAGTAGCCTAAGTTGTTTGAGAGAGCTCTCTTAGAAAAAGACAGGTTGCCAAAGGAACAGGGTCTCATAGTTGAGACTGACCATTACAGAAAATATTCTTCCTCTTATGCAGATGCTTATCATTGAGCAGACACTAAAGACATATCACTCTTTTGTGGTTTCACAGCGTGGAGGGGGGCCGTACACACATTGTCTCGTACCCCAAAGGTGTCCGAAAGTTGTTCATCTTAACACAATACAGAACAACTGCACAACATGTCTCTTCTGCAAGATTTTTAACATTCGTTTATCACTTTATTCTGAGACATTCGAGCATTTGTGGTCTGTCTATTGGAAACTTATAGATTCTTGACCTCATCTAAACCACAAATACAAAAGTTCACCCTAAGTCAATCAGCTAGATGTGAGGCATAAAGATTATTAAAAGAAAAGCATTAAACATTAAACAAATTATAATAATGGTAAACACATAGTAATGAGAAACACATCAACATGATAATGAGTTCTTAAAATATAATGTTTACATTTGATAAAATTATATTTAAGGTCTAAATGATTAAATCATAAAATATAAGTAAGATATGTATTTTTTTTATTTTCCTGCTTCATCACTTTAAGTTCTCTTTATCTAAAAAAAAAAAAAGTTCTTGGAGGTGTTAAAATCCTCAATGACAGGCCCATGATGGGCTAATAATAAAGGTTCTTCATTGACATAATTCAATAAAGAACTTTTAACATCCATTGAATCTTTCCATTCCACAGGTTCTTTATAGTGAAAAAGGTTCTTCAGATTATTCAAATGTTCTTCGCACGAAGAAAAAGAAAGAACTGTTAATGTAAAAACCGTTAACTCAAAGGTTGTTTATTGAGAAAATGATTGGAAAAGCAATAGCTGCAAACCCCTCCCTCTGGGAACCTTTATTTTTAAGAGTGTACACTGTACACCGACCTGATAATGATTTTAATAATAGTTCAGCAGTCATGTCACTTTGTGTTTGCAAAAGATAGCTGACTGAAATAGTTTCCGATTCAGTTTCACAAAAGCAGCAATGGATGAGGATGTCATTGTCTACAATACTCGCAAACGTCTTCTATAGGCTAGACGGTTTTATCAGTATCATAAAAAGTATCAAAACATGAATGCACTTCTGGTACTTATGATTGTGATAATTAAGATTCAATTTCAATTGATTTCGAACCTTAGAATCTCAGACTAATTTGTAATTCCAGTTCCTAATTCTGAACGCTTGGTGGCGCTGCGTTCTTATAAATCACTCTTCGGTCTGCGCTGTTACAACAGCTCTTTTACAAGCGACAATCATCAGGAAAATTATTTATTTAAATAATAAAATAAAATTTAGAACAAAAGCAAACCTTTTTTAGTTCATGTAATGTTATCTTGACTGAATTCTCAGTAATTCGAGAGATTATTCTGAAGAGATTATTCTCCTCATATGTGGTCTTTGCATGAGCTTGCATGTTACCATTCAATTTATTTGACCCCTTCACAAAATATTTAATTAATGCATGTCAGCAAACATAAAGGAAAACATTTTATTAATAGGCAGAATCCATTAAATAATTAGTTATGTTATATGTAAACGATTTTTTGGGGGTCATGGTTTGGTTCTAATATATTTTTTTAAATGATTAAGTCAAAACTACACTCCCCAAGAACATGTGCGGCACTTTACGGCAGAGCTGACGTCACACGTCACGTGATGTGGACATGTGGGATAAGCGATCTTGTAGCTAGCTTAACGTTTGAATTTCTTGAATTGTGTCGGTTTATCTCTGCATAATTTTTAAAAAAAAAGATCCTCGAAGCTAAGCGTCCACATTTTAGTTATATGGAACGACAAAAGTCTGCAATTATTTAGAAAAACAGCTTCAGCCATCTGAACTAGCTAGCTTGATCGCTGCTTTAGCAAAGGAAGCGAAAGTAAGTTTGTCATAATATTTTTCACGTGTCACTCTGAATAATAATGCTGTTTTCGATAACATATAAACACATATGTGACAACTTGCCACGAGCTGTCATTCATGAAAATCGACCTTGTTCTGAGGACACGGCCAAATATGATAGTTTATTAGTTTTAGTTTATTGTTTATTCTACAACGTCGTTGGTACAAAAAACGCACTCTTGCAGCTGGGCATATACTTCCTAATATACTTATGGATATAATATGTGTTTTTTTCCCCCAAAACAAACTACATGTACTCTTGAACCACAATACGTTATTACTCGCATAACTGATATACAGTCATTCATTCTGCCTTTTGTCCTTTGTGAAGGCTAAATGTCATGGAGAACTACAGAAAAGCACGCACAGTTGAGCAGCCCTGCCCGAGTCCGTTCCCCGACCTGCCCAGCAACACTCCCGAAGTTCGAGTGAAGGATGGCAGCAAAGTCCGCAACCTGATGAGGTTTGCTTTAAGCCGTATGGAGGAGAAAGCCCCTTCAACAGATCATCCAGACACCTGTGAAGGCTCAGAGGTGAGCGTTGGGTCGGGGGAGAATCTATGCCGCCAAATCGTGTTCACAGGTGTGGGTCAGAGCGTGGCTAAAGCCATCACGTGCGTGGAGATCATGAAACGCCGTGTTCGCTGCCTACACCAGCATACCAAGCTGGCCTACCGCACGGTTCAGGAGGTCTGGGAGCCACTGGAGCCTGAGGCCGGGTTGGACAGTCTCACAGTCAGCAGAAATGTACCCGGTGTATGGGTTCTGCTCTCCAGAGACCCACTTGATAGGAACCAGCCGGGTTACCAAGCACCAGGTTCTTTCGATGCCTTTTGGGCTCAGGCTCTCAAAGAGGAAGCGGCAACCCCAAGACATGAACAGAAAAGGAAGAGGGGAGGAACAGGGGCTGGAAGGGCAGACGGGGCGGGCAGAGGAAAGGGTCCGCGCAAGCACTCGGGCCGACCTGGAGAATCACGTAAACCTCTTGGTCATGCTGGGGGTGGGCAGGAATGAATGAATTTTGCAGCTTCCTGCCACAGCCGGTATGCTGACGGACACATTTTGATGAAGAAAATTCAGTGCCGTATCTAATAAGCAGATTCTTGAGGATGTCTGTCATAAAATAGAAGTTCAGTCCCTGAACAGTTCACCCAAATTAAAATAATTTATTCATTGTTTTTTGTTAAAACATTAAAACATTTTTTGTGGAACACAATAATCCCAGTCTTATAAAGCCAAGCAAGTTTTCAATTAATAGTGACTTTAATTTGAATCCCTTCTGCACATAACGGATTCAGAAGACTTGAGACTTCAGAAGTAATATAACACACAAGTTTGAATTAAAGAATGGGCCACTTTTATTATGCATTTAGGAGCTTCTCAGGTTTGAGGGTGTGTAAATCATGACAAATGTTTTCTTTTCTTTTTTTGGGGGGTTAACTACTACTTTAAATACATTAGACAGAAAGGCCTAAAACTAAATGTCCAGATTGAACTATTATGCCAGAGACTAGAATGAGGTATTCTCTTTTTTTTATACATCAGCATGTTTTTTTTTTTTTTTTTTTTTAAATCTCTTAGGTTTCTTTAGAGGTGATTGTGGCTGTGTTTTTTTTAGCATATATGGTATAAATTGTTTAAATAATTGTTAATTATGAATTAATCCAAATTGGCGATCATATATGTTTAAATGGGGAATTTTCTTTGTTTTTAAGAGGTGTTTGGTTGCTGCTTCTGGAAGCAATTCGAACCATATTGAAGTGAACAAACACCATTAATTTGATCTTTGTATTATATTATTGCAGATTTGATTAACAGATGAAGTACCTGGCAAAGTTTTTCAAATCTGAAGAATTAAAATAGCCTATGTCATCTTTTGCCACTAACATATAAATTATTTTATGCAAAGGAAAGGAAATTGTGTATTTTGAATACCAAATATGTCTGCAGAAAATACACAAATTTGGGCTCCAAACGCCAGTGTTTTTTTAATGTCACAGCTCAGAAAGACTGAAGGCATCTAGATGTTGTATTGGGAGTTGTTGTTTTTTAAATATATATTGTAAAGTTCAAATGGAAAACATGTTATTGGACCAGATTTGGGCATATCAGCCTAACTTCAGACAATTTTATTTTTGTTTTCGCAGCAGCAGCAGACTGTTTGTTGGAGTAAATTACAGAGAAAGTGAACACTTAAGAGATATAAGGAGTTTAATGTTATGTATTCTTTAGGAAATTTCTATTTTGTGAAATTCAGAAAAAAAGAAGTTCAAACGGTAGAATTGAAAGTTGTGATTTGTTGATGGTCAAACAATGGTCAGTTCTGTGGCAGATAAAAATGCAACATGAAAAAAATGCTGTTTTGGAACAGAATTATTTTGAGTAAATAAAGTGTGGATTCTTATGAATGTGTTGGTGAATTTCTACATTTGTTATATGAAACTTGTTGATCTTAAGACTCAAATCTTTCCAGCATCTTATGCAAAACCACATGGGGAGAGGAGAGAACGATTTTTGAATGTCAAATGTTCTTTCACTGAATGAACTGAGAATGCACTGCTCATTCTGTTCAAATAGAGGAAGAGCGCTGATCAAAATATAAGGTAGGATATTTTTTGCATTACATTTGAGTCTATAAAAATGCTTAAATATTTCTGAATGTTCTTTCAAAAGTGGTCTAGCACTATAACAATATGTAGATGACTAATTTTCTTCAGAAGGGAATCTAATTCAAGGCGATGCAGAATAAGTGGATGTCGTCATTATAAACAGTCGTTAATTCTATAGAAATACCAACAATTTAAGCACATGACAAATCGGTTTATTTGGATGAATAAAAAGCTTTAACACATCATTACTGATATCAAATGGTTTTGTTTAATATACTTTGTATGACATTACAAAAACTTTATTTAATGTGACTACTGACTACTCAATCTAAAGCTGCTCAACACATTTGCTGAAGAGTAAATATTATTGTTGTTTAATAGTAACCACCAGGATTATGTTTCATATATTCTTGATAGCTAATAAAATGTATATTTGTTTGTTTATTAATGTAAATGTTCTTGCTTGTTCAGTGTAATAATTTCACTGCCACTTGAAAACATGTAATGACAGTCCTAGATTTGCATGGAGGCTATGTATGTGTGAGTAAATTTAATGAATACTTTTATGGTGCAATAAATTGTTCAAAAGTGACAGTACAAATATTTATAAAGTAACAAAATATTTATATTTCAAATAAATGCTGCTCTCTTGAACTTTCTTCAAAAATTCCTGAAATGTCACTTTCCACAAAAAAATATTAAGCAGCACAACTTTTTTTTTTTTAGAAACGATTATAAGAATAAATGTTTCTTGAGCACCAAATCATATTAGAAGGATTACTGAAGAATTATGTGACACTGAAGACTGCTGAAAATTGCCATCACAAGAATCAATGATATATAGCTATATGATATATATATTATAAGTATAATACAAAATATATATTTTTAATTGTAATAATATCTAACAATATAACATTTTAACTGCATTTTTACCAAACCCAAACGTTAAAAAACTGCAAATGAGAGACAAAATATATTGAAAGCAGGTATTTTACATAGTAGTCTTGTTTCAGCACTAGTTTGACTAACTGTAACAAGAGCCTCCTCAGTGGAAAAATATTATCGTCTTTTTGAGTGCATGTGCATTTTGTACAGTGAACACACTGGATCAACTGAGTCTTTCTAACAAATCTACTAAATAATGAGTCATTTACTCTTTCATTTTTTGGCAGCTCAGCACGCAGCAGTGGCTTACCTCTGAAACCAACTTCACGAGTCACTCAACGAGGAGTCATGTTGACTGTTCTGTTGACCATTTTAATGTTTAGTCAAGGTAAGTTACTATTTAATGGAATTACTAGGGATGCACTAATACCATAAGATAACTCCAGAAGATAATGTTTTTTTTTAAATCAAATTGTCCTACCCTTGAAAACGCTGTTACAAATATTACAATTGGCAGTCTTTCTCTTTGTTCATGTTTAAGATAAACACCCAAATCTTTTACATTTTCAAAGTAGTTAAATTTTGCTGAATCAAGTCATCATTTCAGTGTTCTCAGAGGCATGATAATGATGATATTGATACCAAGTAGAAAGTATTTAGCCTCCATTATCACCAGAGTAATATTGGTGCATCAGAAGTGATTACCATTGGCTGAAAAAAATGGATTAAATAGCAAAACAAACTGTAATTGATGATTATTGGGCTGTTAAACTTTCACAGGGCTTTCGATGGACAGTCGTGGGACTAGTTTCATCACTGCATTCCCTGAGAATATTGCTGTTTATTATAAAAAGACCGTTAACCTACTGAAAATCACCACCCTCCACCCAAACACTACGGTCAATGTCACCTATATGGCCAACGGCATCGTCAACACCACTGAATGCATCAGAAATGGGACCATTCTGACAGTGTATTGGAAAAAGAATGTTGAAGAATACCAGTTTGTTTCTTCCAATAAGTCTTTTCGAATCACCAGTGATAAAAACGTCACAGTTCTTTCTGTGAGTGGATGGGAGGGGAGATTCCAGTCTCATGTTGTCCAGCCTGAACAACATCTCGGAACGGTATATCAGGTCCCCGCTCTGAATTACACCAAGATAGCCGCGTCCTTTAGCCTTGTAATGACATCGGTCAGATTTCTCCCTTTTAGGCTGATGATTATCAATGCAGTAGACAGAAACAACAGTGTCACCATCGAACAGGTTGACGAAAGAGGTCAGAGCCAGGCAGATAGAATAACACTCGATCCTTACAAGCTTTTCCAGATCGAGATTAATGGGACAGTGAGAGAAATAAAAGCATCGGACAAAGTTGCTGTGCTCCTGACCCATCCGTGTTTTGACAGAATAGACTGCTCATGCAACATGGTGGTGAACCAGCTCAAACCGCCAGTGTTTGACAAGATTCCAGCCGCATTTCTCGTGCCCTCTTACTTCAATGCCAAACAGCTACTTGTGACAACAAATCAATCCTGCAGTGTCTGTCTTTATAGTAATTGTATTTCGGTGCAAAATTCTACAGACATCGTGCCGTTATTCGGGAATATTATAAACACGTCTTCGCTTATTTCTACCACTGTGCACGTTTCCCTCCGATTAATCAGTCCTGGACTCATTCTAGACCTCATTCCGACAAGCATGTTCTCTGGCTGCTATCTGTTAGGTTTTAGTTCTCCAAGCAGTAGGGCTTTGGTGATTGCTAATACATCCAGCACTAATGGTGTGCGCATAAATGATCAGCCTTTGAATTCAAACATCCGCTGGAGCGTTATGAATGGCTCAGAGTACTCTTGGGCTCTGGTGGAGGCACAAGAGATAGGCACTATCTGGCATCCTACCTCAAAGATCGGTGTATATATGATAGAAAGCTTGGACTCCGACAGTATCTATGGGAGCCCGGCAATGGCTATAAATATGGACCCAGGTAAGTCTGTGTGTTTAAAGAATTGTGATGTTCTATATTTTTGTGATAATTTACTACTGGATTAATGAATGAATTTACTACATTAATTGAATGAATTAACTTTATATAATCTAGTATATATATATATATATATATATATATATATATATATTATTTTTATATAATAAAATTATATATAGGCTATATATATATATATATTATTTTTATATATAAAAATTATATATATATATATATTTTATATATAAGAAATATTATTATTTTAGATGTACATATACTGTATAGATTTAAAAAAAGTATAATCATGATGCAACTAAATGGCTGAACAATGTGGAAAATAAAAAAAAATCAACACGTGTAAATCAACACATGCAAAAGCCTCTAAGTACCATCTGCAATTTTCTTCTAGAATGATCATTTTTATCAAGCTTGTATGTTTATGTTCAGTTATTTCACTTTAATGGCAATGCAAATTACCTATTAATTACTGAACTTAAAATATATGAGCTTGATAAAAAAGCTAATTTTAGAAGAAAATTTCAGATGGCACTTAGAGGCTTTTGCATCTGAAGTCTTCATATACACACAGTGCTCAATCAAATAAATTGCATATAAACACACATACTGAAATTTTCATGCTACTCAGCTACTGTGACTTTTTAGTCAGGTTAATCGGTTAGCAGCATGCTATGCTAATTGGTTAGCAATTTGAAAACGGTTCAAAATCAACTGAATACCAAATATTTGTTTGTGTGTGTTTAGATGGTAATGGTTGTATGGTGACTCCGGAGATCTTTGTACTTGGTTTTGATGAAATGAGCTGGTTCATGTCCCGTAAGTACTGCTTGGAAAACGCTTATCAGCTTGCCAGGATCGTCGCTAACAACACAGTGAATAAGATGGTTTTGAACATGACACTCCAAAAACCCACGGAGGGCTGGATCGGTCTGCGGCGCGGCCTGTACACAACAGACTGGTACTGGAAAAACGAGGACAATTTCCCATCCACCGTGAACTTCACATACTGGCAGAGAGGACAGCCTGAAAAACCTGAGAAAGGCTTGTGTGCCTCCGTGTCCCTGGACCCCAGGAAGGAATTCAAGTGGCAGAGCGCACCCTGTTGTTCTAAAAAGAAACCTGTTTGCTATGGAACCACAAAATATCTCACTTACCGTGATACTGTAATACTGTAAACAACTTATGTCTCAATTACAATACTGATTTAAACTCCAAATTTATTTTTGACTTTCAGGACTGTATGTTTATGGGTCAGTGAAAATAGTATAATTTTCATGCTCAACATCAATCTGTCTAGACTATATCATTATACCCCTATATTAAACTAGATTTAGTAGGCCTATATGTTATTTGGTGGGCAATTACATTATATCATTAGAGATACTGTTAACTTTTTTTCTTTTTAGGCTAAATAGGACTAGTATTGGCCAGTTAGATGTTAGTGTTCAAGTTGAGATGCATTTTGAGATGTATTCAGGTTACTTATGTTAATAGAACTAAATGAGTCCTTATACTTTTTGTAGAGTTCTGTAGAACTTTTTTTAAATACAAAATAATGTCAAAGGCTTTATTTGATAGTCATGTTTAAGTCATTAATTGTACAATCTTTAAAGTTAAAAAATAATACTGTAATCAAGTAATTCTTACAACTGTTTGTCTTCATAAATCTTTTTTTTTTTTTTTTGCTGTCATCTTACTTTCCAAACCCTCTAAGGACGTGTCATATATAGACCATTCTGCAGGATTCAATTAATTTTTGATGGATAAAATAAAGTCTGTTGGTTTTTTATTTGATTTGTGAGAGAACAATCTGGGGGGGAAAAAATACGGAAATTAAATGGCGTTTAATGTTGACTTGAAAGTGTCAAGAAGACCATTTTTTTAATGTATTGGTATGAATATCTCAGTTTAAGACAAAAAAATATGTAAAATTCCCTATCTTTTCCAACTCAATTTAACTTTCAAAATGTGTATTTGACACTTATTTAACAGATAATTGCATGAATGAAGTTTGTGGATTTGAGCAGTTAATATTATATAAGTCACTTGATTAGATTATCCAGACAGGTCAGACAAAGACGGAAGTCAGAGTCATATGGATCACCTCAAAACAGGAAGTTTTATTTTAAGACCGTGTATTTTGAACACACATGGAAAAAGAAACCGCTTTGAAGACCAGAGAGTTTAGATTATTTGAGCATGACATTTGTGTCTTTTCAATGGTCCAGGCTGCTGCTAAACCTCCTCTTGATCACCCAAGCTCCCACACCCAGAGCCAATAGCAGCTTAGTCCCCAACGCCAGAGCAAGAAGCAACACAAGGAGAGAGAAGGAGCTCTTTGCGGTTGACCTCTCTGGGCTGGGGGGCAACACATAGAGAGTGGCTTGATCCTTCCCCAAAGAGTTTGAAGCCGCACAGATGTACTGTCCTCCAGGTTTCACGTCCAGTAGTTGGCTTGATGTGCGGTATTGCCCGGTAGCCTCCTTAGAAAGCGAGAATGAAGGATCTCCCTCTAGAACACCATCTGGTGCGATCCACTGAACATCTGGAAGAGGGGAACCCTGAACGCGACACACGGCTTTGAAGCCAGATGTTTCACTCTCCTCAGCTGACAAACTCAGGATTCGTGGTGCAGCTGTAATGAGCAATATAAACAAAGCAGAATTTAAGATTTGACTCTCTTTTAATGCATGAGTTTGAATTGTATTGGCCAAACTGAATTGGAACTTGACAGGACATTGAATTTACTGAATTATGCAGGAAGTTTAATACCCAGAAGCAAGTATTTTTGCACTTCTGGATTCATCGTCCTGAAGTCAATAGATTTTTTTAATAGATTTTTGGTTAAATGTCTGAAATAAGGTCCGTGGTGAATACAAGCTCAAAATATTTTCACATTTTATGCTACAACATGAAATACATCCGTAATACCCTACAAGAGATTCCCCCAGTTTCACAGACAAGGCTTAAGCCTATTCTCAGACTAAAATGCATGTTTGAGCTGTTTTAACTGAAAGCAACTTGCACTATCTTCAAAATATGTCAGTGCCATTGTTTTGTCTCAATGCACACCAGTAATATTTTTTTCTAGGGCACGTTTATAAAAGCTATGAAATCCTAATTGAACTAAGGCCTAATCCTGGCTTAGTCTAAACCCTGTCTGTGAAACCAGGCCTATGTGTTTTGAAAAAGGCGGTAGCTTATAGGGACAACTGAGTTTTCTGTGGGATATTAAGTCATCATGTCAAACAAGTTAACTTATCTACTCACTAATCTGCTTTTACAGCCTTGTTGTGTTTTACAAACTTTTCTAACTCAAACTTTCCATCATGTAGATTTTAAATGAAGATTTAAAGAGTTTTCGAAAGCTTAGTGGTGGTGACGTTGAAGGTCAACCATGTTGTAGTTTGTTTATAGTCTTAATGTAGCTTCTTTTTTCATTTAGGCTTCAAAAGTTGTGTTAATTTGTGAAGATTTTCTTGATAAAACTTGTAAAAGTCATAAACTTTTGTAGGCCACAGAACTTATGTTCCACAATAATTAAAAAAAAAAAAAAATCCAATTGGGGTTTTGTTGAGGGACCGGGGCTGAAACTAACTTCTTTGGTTTACAAAAATACGTAATTACTGCTGCGCTCTATTAGGAGAAATTCAACAGCATTAAAAGAAACGATGTGCTTATCAACCTTGGTCCATAAATTCCAAGTCAATTCTTATTGGTCTTGGAACAAACCAATCAATTTGGTGTTAGAGTTCATACCTCAACATATATATATATATATATATATATATATATATATATATATATATATATATATATATATCCCTCTTTTTAGGGATAGCTATTGATTAGGTTATAATTGGTTGGGGTCAGGACTATGCTTGTTTGGACAGAAGTGTTGTTCCAGCACCAACAAAAGATGTTGATTCAGGAAGGAACATTCTTGTCAACATACAATCTATTTCCTTTCCCATTTCAAAGCATGTCAAGACAAGTCAAATGTTGTTTTTCTTACCCTCCACTCGTAAACGGGTTCCCAGCGTGTTCTCGAAGCTTGTATGAGGGTGCCCCGGTAACTCTACACGGCAGTAGTAGCGGTCACTATCCTTCAAGGTCACGCTGTTGATCCTGAGTGAGATGTCATGGTTTCGGTGGTTGCCCTCCAGACGGTAGCGCTGGTCCTGGTTGGTCTTGGATTGGCACTGCTGGCTGTTGTTCAGGCTCGTGCAGCGGAACAGAACTGTGGCAGCCCGTCCGTGGCCCAGGGTCCACACCACGTGCATGGAGGAGGGGTGGGTGTGGTGCGGGTGGGTGAAAGAGCAGGGCAGCACAACCGGGTACCCCTCGATCGCCCGCACCTCAGTTGGTGCTTTCATCAACCAGCCGTCATCGTCTTTGGCTACAGCTAGAGAAAGATGTTTATAAAGCTTGAGAAGTTCAAAGCAAGTAATTCTATTCTAATTCTGTTTTGAATATTCTCACCTGCACTATAAAGGACCACCAGCAGACCGAGAGTTTTACTGAACCGTTGCACTTCCATTGCAGACATTTATGATTCATTATGAGAAAGAAAAACATCTACTTGCAACATGTTCCTATTTCTGACTCACCATCACACATTACTGACTTCATGACAATAATGTATTTCTTCTATCCATCCATCCATCCCTCCCTCCCTCCCTCCCTCCCTCCCTCCATCCATCCATCCATCCATCCATCCATCCCTCCCTCCATCTACCCACCCCCCCCCCCCCCCCCTCTCACGGATGATGCTATTATAAACAGCAGCAGGGCCTTTCAGAAAAAAAACTACCTGCACTTACCACTAAAAAAGTTATTTGGGAAACGTAAGTAGACAGTTCCTTGTTTTAGTCAGTACTTACCATCATGTTTAGTCAGCATGCCTTCATTTTTAAAGTGTCTCTCTGTGAGATCCAAGGATGTTCGCTCTAAAGATGCGAGATATTGTGTTTGGTTTCCTTTCTTTTATTTGTAGTCTCAAAGGTATTTTTTTGTGTATTTATATAGTCTTCTGGTCTAGCAGTCTTATCTTTTAATAATTTACAATTAAAGCAATTCATATAAACTGAATACAACAGATTTAGATTTTTCTCAAGAATCTGAAGTTATTATATTGTCTATTGTTCTGTTCTCATCCGCAGGCCTATCATGTTCACAGTGGATGTCAGTACAGCCTCAGGTCAGCGGCTCTTTGGGACAGAATGTGATTCTTCCCTGCGTCTTCACACATCCACAGCAGAATAATTACAAAGGCGTCATCATTGTCAAATGGACGAAGGACAGAGAACTCATCTTTCACTGCAATCTTCACAACACGACAAATAGCCAAGACAACAGTACTACCTGCACTGATCTAAGATCACCAGAGAGGCTCTCGCTTAACGGCAACCCCAAGAAAGGAGACATTTCCTTGCGTATCAGTAATTTAAAGTTTACTGATGAAACAAGGTACAACTGTAGGGTGGAGCTGGATTATGAAAGATGTTCTTCGACGGACATAAAGCTTAATATCAATGGTGAGTTTTACACATTTGTATGATCACACAAAATATACAGGGGTATATACAATATATCGAAGTATTTGGACACTTTTGCACACTTAAGTCACACTTTTCTCAGTACTTTCACTTATCACCGGTGTAGTTCATTATATTAAAAATAAACATGTTCCACAAAGTTTAACAACTATTGTTAGAAGTTAAACCATTTAAACAATGGTAACACTTTATTTTAAAGTGACGTAGTTACATAAGTTAACAGTAAGTTGCAGTAAATTAAGGAACTTAACTGAAACCAAACCTTAACCCTAACCGTAACTCAGTACTTATTTGTGTAATTAAGTTTGTTCTGTTTCGAAACACACACACACACACACACACGCGCGCGCACTCACACGCACACGCACTCACACGCACACGCACACGCACACACACATAATGTTTATATTATTATTGGGACCACTATATGTACACATTAAATTACTGATATCTTTTTTGCTGGTCAACTGTAGCTCCAGCACGAATCCTCAGCCTGTCCCTGGATTTAGATGCCAAAGCTCACGGTATGATCCTGAAATGCTTTGCTCAAGGGAATCCGGTTCCAGAGGTGAAATGGACCTCCTCATCTGGACCGCTGAAAAAAGGTCCATTTAAAAAAGACCTCACCAGCAACATAGTCATCAGCTCAATTCCATTCTCTGACCAGAACATGTACACTTGCCAAGCTGTGAACTCACTGGGCCGAGATCAGAGGACATTTCCGCCAGATCATCCCAACTGTTTTGGTCTTTTGGTAGCGACTTGTTTTCTGGGATGTTTGCTGTTGCTTGGGCTTGTGGCGTTCGTTATAGATGTGATAAAAAGAAGTAAGTATGACCTTTTTCAAAATATTGTTTGTGCATTTTTGTTTTTATTTTAAGTTTGTGCAAATTCTGATGTGCTGTGTGTTATTATTTCCAAAAAAAGGACGAAGTGTGCAGGGATTCATGCAACAGTAAGAATTAATGTTATTCAATTAAACTGGCCGCTGAAATATTCAATCTTTACAAAGTATTTTGATGTGTCATAATAATTGTTTCATTTTCAGGCAAATAGATGTACAAAGGGTTCAACCCTCTATATATCAAGCTAATGAGACAGTTTATGCCAATGTCAGCTCTTATCCAGTTGGTGAGTATGAAACCATTAATAAAACCAATTTAATTTTCCATTATAGTATTAATATGTGTATTATTACTATATGATACACTACTATAATTGACAATTAAATATGTTTTATTTAATTTAATTTTTTGGCGGGTGACCTAACCCTTTAATGTGTACATGTATTAGGAAGGGTTAGATCACCCAAAAACAAAAATTCTGTCATTAATTACTCATTCATCTTTGAAACATAAATTATCTTTTTGATGAAATCTGAGAGATTTCTGTCCCTCCGTTGACTGTCTACGAAAATACCACTTTGATGCTTCAAAAAGTTAATAAAGAAATCGTTAAATAAATACATATGAATTGAGCAGTTTAGTCCACATTTTCTGAAGAGACACGATCGCTTTACATGATGAACAGATTTAATTTAGGATTTTATTCATTTTTATTTAAAAAATGTATTTTATTTTATTCGCCTTTCCAAGATGAACGAAAGCCTTACAAATTTGGAATGACATAAGGGTGAGTAAATGATTACAGAATTTTCATTTTTGGGTGAACTAACCCTTTAATTTTTATAGGTTGTGAAACTAGACTAGATGACATGTACTCAAAAGGGGTGTCGCAAGAGGCAGGACAGGTGTATCTGAATCCTGGGCCCCAGAACCACAAAAATCCAAACCCACCCGGCCCCCGAGGACCCCCCACAACCCCACACCCCACTTCCTCCCTCACCCCCGGAAGGCGCCATGCAGTGAAAAGTGAAAGGTAATGACTATTTATTTGTAATTTCATAAAAGCATTGTCTCAATCAAGGGTCAGTTAAATTGACCTTTATGTAGGCCCCATATATATTTTCATAGATTTTACCAACTTCTAAACTTCAACAGACCTCAAAGAGAAATAAAACCGATGTTGAAAGAAGATATCCAAGTCTAAACACAGCAACAAACAACAAAAGATCTGCAGGCCTTTAAATAGTTTATGTGAATAAAGTTGCTGTTTAAAATGAGACATTTGTCTTGTTTTTCCTTTTTTGTTTGTGTGATGCAGCAGTTCAACTTTTAGGCTACAGGTTTTATTGCAGCATGTGAGCTATCTGAAACCTTACAAAAATTGAACATAGAAACTAAATAACCACAGTTTGAAGGGATAATCCCCATAAGAATGTAGTCTAGCCTATATACATATCCGCCCGTGAGTTTGTGTGTTCAGTGATTTGTGAAGGGGGGTAGGTGACACTATATCACTACTTGTGGTGGAAATTCTCATTTATTCAGGAGAAAACTAAACATTAAACATGGCCACACATTCTAAATAAACACTAGATATAGTATAATACTGTTGCTGATTTTGGTCCCTCCTCTTATGGTGTTACAACCATAGAAATAGAGAAGGCGGGTAGACAGGTCAATCCCTTTACAGAAAGAAATTAAAATGGGCGTGGCTTAGTGATCCAGAAGTTGTCTTTTATTCAGATACGAAGGTGATTCATTTTTTTTTATTATTTGAACTCTTTACGTGTATACTCAATTCACTCACTATTATACTTTAATGCGTAAATTATTATCCAGAGATCGCTGCTGAAGCTGCACGTTAACGGTGTTATCTCATGGTTTCTGTTACTTTTCAAGGTGCTGATCAAGCTGGACCAATCACAGTCGTTTTTGATTACGCTATGATAATTTAAAAAATAAAATCACTTTATAAATATATTTATAGTGTGTTTTGCTTCGTAAGTCAGATATGTTATTATAGTTCATATATTTTAAAATGTTCTGTTTTTGAGAATAAATGTTTCCAAGAAGACGAAAACCGTCGAGAGTTTTGAATGCAGCTCAGTGGAAGCTTCAGCTTTTTGGGCCTTCACGCGCCCCCTCGTGGACGAAGTTAGTTTTGTACATGTATTTATTTTGTCTATGGTTTTGTATACCACGGGAAACCGCTAGAAGCAAGACTCCGAGTATAACGTCTATGGTCATATGGTCACACCCTGTTAAAGTTTACACACTTCTCCTGACTCAACCATTGGTCCCATGTGAGCAGCTTTAAATAAAAACAATCTAGTTTTATTAGTAACGTTCCTCTTAATTAGATAAATATAGCAGAATGCCTCACACTGTCGTTACTACAACCTCAACAACAACATCCACCGATGGAGGATTTTGCAACATTGCTTATGCCCGTTCATTTCAAGGATTACTGAAAATCGGCCAAGTGGTAAGAGAAAGTTATACTTACATCACATTTATTTTACACATTTATTTTATGAAGTAAACGTAGGCATAGAATCCTAAATTTAAGGAAGATAGATGGTTAAAGAGTGAAACTGACTGTTTACACCGCCACTGTGCTTCAGTGACCGATTAACGGAACTTCGTGGTTCCCATGGCTACTTTTGCTTATGTAACGTTAGGCTACGAACAATTCCAGATTCAGTAATCGGTGGATTTATTTACAGTAGCTAATTTATTTAAATATCTCTGCAAAGTATATACCAGAAGTTAAATCTAAACCTGATTTTCACCAACAAAAGTGCTAAAACGTCACGTTAGCCTAACTACCGTGGTATTAAACGTTACCCTGTTTTTTTTTTGTATGTTATTATAATGTATTTTTATGGACAGTGGGGCTACCGTGTTATTTTTTTATAGGAAAATAAAATCCAAAATGTAGCTACAATGTATATATTTGAAAAGGTTGGATTAAACACCATTGTAAACATATAGGATAATCATTCAAAACTATTATTTAAATCGCCATGTGACACTATCACTATTAGCCTATAGTACTGCAACATCATGTGAGGCCTTAGTGAAAATAGAGGGCCCACAACAAAACCCACCAAAACCAAAGATTTTTATCATTCTTTTTAAAAGAATTTGAATTTTAAAGGTTTAGTGTTGTATGAGAGAGAGAGAGAGAGAGAGAGAGAGAGAGAGAGAGAGAGAGAGAGAGAGAGAGAGAGAGAGAGAGAGTAGTAAGTGATGACAGGCAGTGATAATTTGTAGAGACTCACACACCCCGGATGCTCAGGAACAGCCGGCTCCTAAAATGGTTGCAGTGATGAGAGAGATTAGCACTGCAACCCTGCAACCACAAAACCAAAACCAAAGATTTCCAAAGAAATCGGTTCAACAGGAAACAACAGTGTTTACAGGAAAATTGTTTAATATAGAATAAACAATTCTATATAAAACAATAGTGGATTAAACATGCTTAAATGTGCTCAAATGCTTAAATACTTTGGCCAGGTCAAGAATAATTTATGCAATTTTATATGATGTATTTGAAAGAATTAAAAGAGCAGTTTCGAGTCCTTGTATTGTTATTAATTAGTAATAATGAGTAATGCCTTTAGAGAGAGTAAATACTGTAGTACAGTAATCTAATTACACTGTTGAAGATGTAATTAATAGCTTAATAACTTTTTTTAGAGTAACTTACCCAACACTGCATAACTAAAACCTAGTAATATGAATGCAGTTTTTTTTATATTTTTTTATATTATGCATATATTTTTATTGTTCTAATTGGTAAGGTATTTGTTATTGTGTTAACATGCAGAAATAGAGTCAATAATTTTTTTTTTTAAAAACATTTAACAAACATAAAATAAAAAAAATTATTAAAAATCAGAGACAGACAGTTTAAACTTACAATATCAGACACTTAAATATTAAAAAAATAATTTATATTGGTCACTACTTCTAATGCTGCTGATGAAAGAAAATAACAAAAACTTCATTATTCCTTTTGGTCCAAGGACTTGTTTTATTTACTGAGTTATATTATCTTGTTGAAATCTTGTTATTTAAGTTAACCGCAGGTGTTACTGAGCAAAAGCATTGCTACCTTGTTCTGTGGTTTGTGTCTAAGTAATTCTATTATTGTTTGTCTGTGAAAGACAAGGGATTTTTAAATGTAATTGTCTACATCTGATTTGGTTTTGATCAGGTGATCCTCCTGATTGCTTTCCTTTGTGTGCACTGTGAGCGGCTCTTCGCACTCTCTGCCTTTCGCTACTTTGAGGTGGTCACGGCATGGTTTCTCGTCGTCTTCTTCTTCTTCTTCCTCATGTATTTGTTTCGACTTCAAAGCAAAATCACATGCATCAACTGGACATTGACGGCAAGTCGGCACAGTTCACATTTCACTGAAGATCATGGCATTAGGTGTCGTTGATCTGCTACTCTAATGATCTCTTTATTGCTTTCACAGGAGTTTCTACATTATGCCATAGGAGGAATCCTGGTCTTTATCGCCTCTATAGTTGTAGCTGTGAATAGTCATGGGATCTCATCTTTAATCGCTGGATCTGTGAGTGCTTGCAGTATCTACAGTACATGCAGCTGATTGGCCAAGGAAACGCACACAGACTTCTTGTGTAGGGAAGAGGAAGCAGGAAATACGTATCTGCAATGTTGCATCATGTCCTGTTACCGCATGGACAGTGCATGTGCAATTCTCATAAAGCTCTTTTAGGCATCAAAAATGACTTTTTATGTTTGGTAATTCAAAATTGTAAAATCGATTATACTTTTTTTGATATTACATTTTGGCCCTGTTTAAACCTGGTCGATTAGATCACAAGTGGACAACGCTATAATTTATATGGAGAGGATTTGAGTGTGTAGATCTCAGCACTTGACAAAAAAACTCTAAACACATCTGACTGGCAATTGCTTTCAAGAAATCATCAGATATGCTTGTGATTGGCTACATTGCTCAACGCTGCAAAAATACGTTGTAAATAGAAAAACCTATTTATATTAGTTGCGATGCTCTCAAGAGCACATTTACCAAATCTGCTTATGTTTATCGGTTTATGATGAGAGTATTCGCGAGAGTGCAGAATTCGGTTTTCAGCACTGAACAAAACTCTGGTGTTTCAGCGATGACTAATTTTAACTGCTCTGATTGGCCATTACATTCATAATTTCAACAGAGTCGTGTGTGATTGGTTATAGTGCGCAACGCTGTAAAATCGTGTAAAAAGTATGATGCAACATGAGCAGATCTAAATTTAATGTCGCAATCAACACTTTTTTTTAATTTTATTACTAGATTTAGTTTACCTGGGCAACAATCACTGCAGACTGGGCCATCTGACCAATCAGAGCAGAGTAGGCTTTCAGAAAGGAGGGTTTAGAGAGACTGGATCCTTTATTGAACCGTTTCAGACACTGTGAAAAAAGAGGTGTTGCTGCAATGTATATTATGAGAAAATGAAAGTGTTTTTGACCTTGGATGCATATGTAGGAGAGCTGCAAAACAAAACTAGGAACCTTTAAAATATCATAATATGTGCATTTAAATATGTTAGTAAATCATTGTTTTTTTTACATAAACACAGGTATTTGGCTTTATGGCTACTTTTCTTATTGCAATCAGCATATGGACTTCTTATAAGGTCACATGTGGCTCTCAACCAACTGGTGAGTCCGACACTGTTTTAATAATGTAATTTGTGAAATATGAAATCTGTGAACACAGTTTAACAGAACGGACCTGTTGAATTGAATTGCATAATCTCCTGCTAATACTCTCTTGAAGGTGCCGCAGTGTAACCAGAAGGAAGAAACTGTCCAGTCAGCTGGAAGTAGCAACAAATTCTCAACTTGTTCTAGATGGATGATGAGTGCTTTGAGGACCTGGAAAGGGACATTTTTTTAATGTTTTGGAAGATGCTGTGTGCTTCAAGAGTCGATTTCTTCATCAAAATTTCAATGCCTCGATGAACTTCACTGTCTATTTTATCTTGGCATGCGCAGCAGCTGGCATCAACTTTTTCACCAGTAGTAATGGATTATTTTAAGAGTGGAGTTTTATATTTATCAACAATATCTGAAATGGAAAGGGGCCATTTCTGCTCAAGAATGTTTACATTATTTATTTGACAGTATTTCATGATGCAGATTTGCTTCAGTGGCTGTGATCAAATAATATTTAGGCTGAAGTGAGGTGTTCATAAAGGATTTTTGCTGGCCCACTGTATTATTATTATTATTATTATCATCACAAGAGTTAAAGTGTATTTTTACTTTTCACAGTATCTCTATGATATTATTATATGCAACACAACTGTAAAGTTTGAAGAATGTATTTCTGGCTTTCTAAATGCGAGTCCCTTTTGTTTTGTCCACTGTGTGATAAAAGGTTAAAAGTCTTCTAGTGTTGTGTAATGTTGTGTGTTGCTTCCTCTCTGATTCAAAACCAGAATTTGGGGCTCAAAACGGCTGGTAATACAATAGATAGTATATAATTTGCATTTGTTGCATGGTAATAACACTCATGAAAAGCCAGGAACATGTCACATTTGAATTCGGAATCAAAATAAATATTATTTAGCATAAAATTAAGGTATTAAAGTTTTTTGCATTGTGACATTTTTATAACAAGCAAATCTCCCCAGTGCTCATAAACATGAGTTTAAAAATAAAATTGAATTTGTAAGTGTTTATACTTGATTATACTTATACATCATAATATTTGAGGTACTGCTGATTTAAAAATTATTGTATTACAGTAATAAATAGCAAAGTGTCTGGAAGCATTACGGTAATGAGAATTGTGAGAGGAAAGTGGAATCAAAATAATGTCACAATGGTCATACATTTATTTTTTCTTTAATACTTTTTTTATTTTGGTTTTGGCATGTGTTTTCTAGCCAAGTGTTTGTTAGAGCTATTATCCTATTTAGTCTGTGTGACTTTAACATAGGAAAAAAGATATGGCTTATTAGATATGCTTCCTATTTAAATGTTTAAGACATCCAGCAGAAGTGACTCATATCGTGCTCTCTACTCTTGTTTACAGTAAGTGGGTGTTGCTGGGCAAGAGATACAGGAAAATCTTGACCACAATCAGGGAAATCCCTCGAAAAGAGAAAGAAGAAAATATACTGACATGCTAGATCATAGGTTGTAAGTCTGCTGTAATGGGGAAGGGAAACTATGAGGAAATGAATTCGGTAGGGAATAATTATGCTATATTTATGGATGTAGGGAGGGTAGGGAAGGAGTGAAATGGACAGAGCTGCCATTTAGTATTCCATTTCCAGCTAATTTGGAAACATGACTCACGCCCATATTAACTCCTCTTTAAGGTTCTGTTTACTGTAAGCCGGTGAAAGAAGCTCTCCCATTGGCTAAAGTAAAGTGAACCATGGTTCTTTGGTAATTTATCATGCTCACACATTGAAATGCCCAAAACAAACAGGAAAAAGGGGGGAAATGGTTTGGGTGTAATAGAGGAAGAAAGGTAATGAATGTCTCACAGTGGTGGGTTATACTTTACAGAAGTGAAAGAGTTAAGCAAGCACAAATCCTGAATGACCCACAAAATGTGGTCTGCCACTGATGTTGGAAACATACTGATCTTGATGTTATACCCCTCAGAACATATACACAAAAAGCACTTTGTGGATTCTCACGTGTGTGTGTGTGTGTGTGTGTAACGTCTCCACAAAGTCTCCATTATGGAAAGTCTCGATAAATATCCTCACTTGTGAAATATGACAACCGACTAGTGAGGACGTCTGACTGGTCCTTAGGTCACTCTAGTTACAAAGGCTTATATTGGCCCAAACAAGTGATTATTTAAATAGGCTATCTGAATGAAATCTCAATATAAATGTTTCTGTGATGTTTAGGTTTAGGGGTAGGTGTTGGGGTTTTTTGGTCCCCATGAGGAAAACCGCTTATAAATCATACTAAGTGTTGATTTATTTTTTCGAAAATCTAAAAATGTTTTTTTTTTTAAATCTAAAAATGTTTTCTGATCGGTGGGTTTAGGGATAACTAGAATATGCGGTTTGTACAGAATAAAAATAATGGAAAATCCGCATAAAACACGAAAATCCAACGTGTGTGCGTGTTTATTTTTATTTTTTACAGTCTGTGTGTTGGTGTTAAATGAATGTCGTCTGCCCTCTTGTGGTCTTTTGCGGTCTTCAGTCCAGGGTCCAGTCCAGTCAAGTTCAGTCCTTCAGTTCAGGGTTATTATCGTTAACTAAAACCAAAAACATTTCCGTTACTTGAAATAAAATAAACGTTAACAGAAATTTAAATAAAATATAAAACTGTAAATAATACAGGCCTATGTTTATCAGCTAGTTGCCGATGCAACACTTCTCATTTTCATTTAGGCTAGTTAACGTAAAGTAGGCCTACTTAAATAACTGAAACTAAATAAAATGAAAATCAATACATCTATATAGACATTTAAAAACAAAAACTAATACAAATTACAACAACACTCAACATTAGCTAGTAGCTACTAACACTTTAAAACTCTCTAAATTGCTTATATGTTATGTTTTCACTTTAATTTAAAGCATTCAGTTTATCAGTTGCTTTAAGGATTTAAATGTTCAAACCATTTTTAAATG
>JARPMJ010007037.1:0-46808 GCA_033366665.1 Phoxinus dragarum
AAAAAAAATAAAAAAATAACAGTTTTGGGATTCATAGAGAAATTTTGCAAGATATTGCTTGAGATAAACCAACTAACATCTTTCCAAAGTTGCAGAGTAACTCCACGACAAAACAACAAGTGAAAAAGAGTTTCAGTGTCATTCTGACAGAAAGAGCAATTAGTGTAAAACAATTTTTTTTTAAATAAAGACATTTTAGACTGGGTAAATATTATGAATTAATTTAAAATATTTTTATTTTACTTTGTTTGTGAGGAAAAACCTTTGTTGTATGGACCATATATTTTTCCAATTTAAATTTTCAAAATTCCATTCCAATATGAGATTGTAGGAGGGGCAGAAATAATGTTCTCATAGGACTCTAACTTTATAATTTCTTCCTTTTTCTTCCAGTGAAACATATTTCACCAATAGGAGTGTTGATAGGTTCAGGAAAAGATAATGAACCCAAAGAGAGAGTATTATTTTTGAAAAGCATGAGTATGCCAGATGGAATAGCATCCATAACTGTGGCAAACTCTTTGGGAGTTACCGGTACACTGTAAAACCCAATAAGTTAACTCAACTCAAACCGATTGAGGAAACTGATTGCGGCAAACCATTAAAGTTTAAAAATAAATACATATGAGTATTGTAAACTTATATATATTGAGTCACATTCACTCATAATGTAGTGTTGGTTTAGTCAATCATTTTGAGTAGAGGTAACTTTAAGATTTTAAGTTCATTCCATTAATTTAAACTAACTGGTTTGAGTTAATTTAATAAATCTAATCAACTCTAAACAACTATAGCTACTCAAATGGTTTTAGGAAACCGATTGCCGTAAATGATTTAAGTTTATTAAACTCAAATTAATAAACATTGCAATGATGAAAGCAAAGGATGCAATTATTAACAGTATTTATTGAAAAAATATATACTTTTTTCACAAAAGGTCGTCAGGCATAAAACAGAAGTGTGCTGTTCAGTCCAAATAACATTAAAACAATTTCATCAAATGTAAACTCTTCCTTTAAGACTTCAACAGACTTTCTTTAAGATCTTAAAAACTAAATCAGTATGCAAATAACATTAAAACAATTTCATCAAATGTACACTTTAACCATTACATAAACTCTTCCTTTAAAGGAACACTCCACCGTTTTTTCATATCAAACTGTTATATTAAGACGAGTTGATACCTCTCTCGTCTCAGTGCGTGCACTCAATCGCTCTGGCGTGCCGCGACACTTTGATAGCACTTAGCTTAGCCCAGTTCATTCATTAGGACCCAAACAGAGATACAGTTAGAAGCGACCAAACACCTCCACGTTTACCCTATTTAAATACAGTTACACGAGTAGTTACACGACCATGTATGGTGACACAAAATAAAACGTGGCGCTTTTCTAAGCGGGTAAAATGGATAACTATAATGTATGGCAGAATAGCACTTGGGAGCACTCCTGATGATATTACTGTGATGATATTACTGCGCCGAGTGCCTACCGGTATATTATATTCTGAAAGAAACTCTGCATACTAAAAATAAAAGCAGGCCTTTATTAAAGAGCTGTCTAACATGAAATATTCCATTACTGAACCAGGGATTATAGAACAAAGACATATTCTGAAATAAAATATTCCTATTGTTCCATATGTAACATGTCCGTGAATCTGCACAGAGCAGAGCGCTGCGTGCGCTCAGAGTGTGTAGGAGCGCATCAACATGCGCCAGAGGTGCGCATACACGATTATACAGTCATCTGCGTGGCCTTTCTTACATAACCTGCAGGGAACGTTCCCAGAAAACATCTTTAGCCGCGTTTCCACCTAAATTACCCGGAACAATTTGTCCCTGGAACTTTTTTCCCAGGAACTTTTTTTGCCCAAGCGGTTGCTTTCTGCGTTTACACCGCGGTCTAAAGTACCGGGAAGATTATAAACTG
Organism: Phoxinus dragarum; assembly: GCA_033366665.1. Lineage (NCBI taxonomy): Eukaryota > Metazoa > Chordata > Actinopteri > Cypriniformes > Leuciscidae > Phoxinus > Phoxinus dragarum. The sequence continues at coordinate 1,932 of JARPMJ010007037.1, forward strand.
CGCGCAACTGCTCCTCCCCAGTCTGCGACGGACAGTAATCAGTTTTGAGCGCCACATTAATAATAAGTATGGAGGAGATTCAAACTGTGCTGTAGTTGTTGTGATGTATTGGTTTACTAACGAGGTAATTAATAAAACGGCAGAATAGAGACGAGCACTGATACTAAAGCCTGTTCAGAAAGCTCGTAATGCTATAAAATTAGACGATACGGACATTGACCGTGAGATGGCTGGGACGAACGCGCAGAAAATTTCCTGTTACACAAATACGCTTAATAAAGCTTGAACCTCGTCATTGGTCCAGCTGTGTGTGTGTTTTTTAATTAAATTCCATATTTGCAGGCAGACATCTGTTACTGCATGAAGCCACGAACCGCAATAGATTTTTTAAAATGCCGGTTAAAATAGAATGCTGCGTGGAGTCCTCCAATCAAAATGCGGCGTGAACACAACCAATCAGCATGTTCAGCGCACAAGTCCCACCCCCCGAAAGTTCCTGAACTTTGAAAAAGTACCACCTCGCCAGCAGGGACTTTCAGAGGGGGAAATATTTACCCGGAACTTCATTTAGACCCTGATTCCTGCGGTGTAAACACACCGAGTACCAGCCCAAAGTTCCTAGTTCCTGGGGAAAGTTCCCGCGGTGGAAACGCGGCTATAGTTTGACTGGTTGTGAACACATGCGGCAAACACGCCTAGAATTTGGTTTAAATAACCTCTGATGATGACGTTATCTGTAGGTTACAAAAACAAAAACCTAAATATTATAGCCTATTTTATTATTTTTTACTTATTTTTGGTACATTGTTCAGCATTATATTGAGAGCACTTCTTGTTAAACTGTTTACTTTTGCGAGGAAGAACATACTTCAAGTAGGCTACAGGATGTCTACCAGTTGTGAAGTTGTGTGACAGTTTTATCATTTGTATTTTCACTAAAGAGTATATATATATATATACACTCTTTAGTGAAAATACAAATGATAAAACTGTCACTAAAGAGTGTATGTATATATATATATATATATATATATATATATATATATATTTATTTATTTTTTTTATTATTTACTAATTTTTGGAAAATTTTTAAGAGGCATAATTTATTTTTAGACTTATTCGTTGCCCAGTTGTGGTCTGTGCAATGCATATAAAAAGTTATAAATCGTATATTGTGTTTTACACAATAATTGTGTTTTACACAATACACAATATAAAAAGTTATAAACCATATATTGTGTTTTAGTGTTCAACTTATAGTAATGATAATATTAACAATATTGAATTTAATGTCTCTTACATTGTCCCACAGCAACATTAAAATAGTGTAGATTAGTACAATGTTTTATAATGATAATTATTCAGTGTCCATTTCATATAACATAATATTGGGGGCATCCAAGTTATTTGAAATCTTTGAACATAACAAAATTATAATAATAACTCAATAGTTACTTTCCCAGATAATTAGTTATAATTATGTCATTATTACTGAGTTACTTGTTAATAACTCAGTTATTGTGAGAAGTAACTAGTAACTATAACTAATTACTTTTGTAAAGTAACATGCCCAACACTGCTAGTATGTAGTTAACCCTGGACGCAGCTTTGCGGTATCAATACATACAACATAAACTACTAAAGTTAATCATTTCAGAGTAAGTCAGAATAAATCCAAATGTAACAATTTATTATTAGTCAGGTAAATGTATCATGCCAATTACATAATCAGCTCAAAGATAATCAATACAATAACAACAAACGCTCAGAGATAAAGAGTAAAAGATGCATTCCTGACATTAGATAAAATACAAAATGCTGAGCGTCCAATTACGGACTGATCCGACTACAAAATCACACTGAGTCTCTTACAACATCTCTTTAAATAATCAGCCCAAGACAGAAACCTCTTTCAAATAAACATGTGCTAACAATGGGGATGCAATGCAACAACTGCTTTGCTTCTGTGGGGATGAGGACCGTTGTACCAGTCGCGCTGAGATAACATGTATAGTGTTGTATGATAATTGTTCACCATGAAACCATATCGATTTTTGGGTGGATTTCAGGGTATCCCAGCATGAGGAGAGAAGGGAGATGAGGAGACTGTAAGGGTGAGCTGTGAACTGCTCGGTGTGGTTCGCCTCGGATGCCGTTGGTATTTGTGTAAGAGAGTGTTTAAATGTTAATTCCCCGGAGAGTCCTTTGTTTCTTCAATGAGTCGTCGTTTCTTCCGTCGTTCAAGGCTTATCAAACTTAGCTTAATGCTGTCACTAGAGATGACAGGAGGCTCCATGGAGAATTCAATCCCAATAAATTCACGTATTCTGTCTAAAATGAAACAGTCACAACAGAAAGAACAATTATTTTGAATGGATGATTTTGAATTATGATTTTGTGGATAAATTAAAAACCTGTCCAAATATAATTCATTTCAAATATCGGTTTAAATTTTTTTTTTTTTTTAGAAATATGTACAGGACAGAGAATCCTGCCTCAGCATGAAGCCAGTGGTGAGAGGGTGTAGGGGCAGAGAGTGTTTGGGCCAGTGTCTGCGTTGGTTTGTCTTGTCTGTCTTATACCATTTTGACAATTGTTCTACTGTATGTATTGTACAAGAATTTGTTGTTCTTGAATTATTTTGTTTGTATATTTTTTTGTATTTTGTTTGTATTGTATTTTGTGTTGAATGTGAGGGGGTTTGGAATCATAAGCGTTTGCTTCGTCCACCTCCTTTTCAAACCATGCATTTGTTTGTTATGTTGCCTGTTATGTTGATTTGTGAGAAAATTAGAGTGCAGGTTTGAAATAAACATCATCATCATCAATGTCATGAATGCTGTCATGAAATTATTTTTTGTAATCATCGCAGTCAGTGGTTAATAGTGTTTATTCATAGTACCATGTAATGTTGCCAGCTGGGGGTTCAATTCAGCAAGTCTGGTTTTCATCATGGAGCAGATCTGAAACAGCAGATAGTTAATATTGACATGGAATGAGACTCTTGGTTTCTGTTGTGAACGGTGAAGGTTCAGTGATTGTCTCACCGTACTGCTAGCAAGGGGGCTGAAAACTGAAATAATCTTGGCACTTACATCCAATGACGTCGATCTGTAAATTCAATATTTTAAAGTGTTTAGTTATCATGAACTGTACACTAATTTGTTGAAAATTCTTTGACATACACTCTGGGAACATAATCCAGAATAAATAGGATATTTGCAGAACATACAACTCAATGGATAAACATAGACTTTATTATTGAACATACTAATCCTGATTTAGCCAGTTATTAGCCAGCTGCTATTTGTGATGTGGTGAGCTGAACAAAATTACCCGGTGTCGAAATGGAAAGGTCCCCATTTCTGTTTTACATTTTTTTATTTTGAGTTTTAGGTGGCCAGCATCAACTTTGACTGCAACAGTGGCACTGATGGCCAGTGTCTCCAAATCCATGTTCGACGGACTACTGCTTTTTCTGTGGAATAGAGTTCAGGGCATTATTTCCTCTTCAGAATCTTCATTTAACTCACTGTGTATTATCCTCTATATACGTGTCTTTCAGACTTGTTGAGGCTGCTCTGAGCAGGCACTGTGTTGGCTCCAGATACTTGAGACATTCACAATAACCCAGGTAGGTTTAATAGTATTTTGTATAGTTGATGTATCATGGACGTAACCAAAATGACAAGGCAGTTATTTAAAAAAAAAGGGTATTAAAAAGTATTAAATTGGAAGTGCGGATACCCTAAAAATAACATGAGGAAGACATTCAAAATCGTTTGCACCTTCCACATTAACCAGTTTATTTATTTTTCATGTGTTAAATTAAGCAAACAAATTTTTGTTGTTGTTGTTGTCTGTTTATTGTGTTTTTATTAAAAATAGAATTGTGTGAGGAATTTTACCAGTTTGTTACTACTATTCTTTTTTCTAATGATTTCCTTTGATGAAAATGTGTGATATGAGCATTATACTAACCCCGATAATGTGTTTCCAGTCACATGAATGTTGGCACTCTTCATTTTTATACGGACTCCAGTGTTTGGAACAAACTTCTGCTCCGAATGAAGTGTATCTATATGAATCTTCATTCTGTCAAGAAAATATACACAATTTATTATAAAATATACATCCATAAAACAATTCTATGAAGTAATATAAAATATCAATTTTATTTAGCAGGAGGATATTGTGGGAACACTGGACTCACCCTGTGACTGTATACTTTTTGAGAATCCTAAAGGTTTGGTCTGGAATATCCATTTGTTCGATAAGCGGTTTGAACATCTCAGTAGCCTTACCTGCAACTGTCAAAACAAACAAACTTTTGTACTGCTTATACTTAAAGATGAGGGTTTTGGATCTGTTCCTTTATTTTTATGACATGAAAGATGCAAACCCATCAGGGATCTATATTCTTATTCAATGAAAATGTGTAGCCATGTGATCGATCTCCATGTCCATGTAGTGTTTTGACCCGGGGCCGGGGGTTCCCTTTTGTTTCCAACGTGCGGGTGATTTGACTGCGGCTGTACGCCAGCTTTTTCGTGCTCCTGAAATGACGATTTCTTTCGGTAAGCTGTTACTGTAGTAAGTTGTAGGAACTGTGTTTAGGCAATAATCTGACGACTGGGTATGATTTTAGCTTTTTTCAGGCATATGTAAATCAGTTTATGCGATGCTGCAGGATCAAAACGAGACCAAGCGATCTAGAAGTGTTACGGTTCAGAGTGCTTGACTGATTTTATCGTCGGGTAAGTCTTTATCATAGGAAATTACGGGTACTGTGTGTTTAGGCATTAATCTGGAATATGGGTATGGTTTTAGCTTGTTTCAGGCATATGGACACCAGTTCATGCAGCGCTGCAGGATTAAAATGAAACCGAACCTGATTCTATCGTCGGGTAAGTTTTTCCTGATTGGGTTGAGAACATTGGTTCATTCCTGCGGGCGTTTAACCATTGTGTTCCCCTTTTTAAGGTGTTCGAGATTCTTCCCCTCTGCCTTTTTTGTCAGTATTTAATGCGAGGAATCACCGTTGTTCTCCAGAAATCCGATTACAATACATATTTTTTTATTTATTTATGTAGATCACAAGAAGAACAATTAATAAAGCAAAAAGGGAGCTGAAGAAAAATGTATAAGAAAAAATCAGCCGCCTTCCTGCCTTTCAAACCTTTCTGAAAAACAAAGGAAACGGTTAACTTTTTTAAAATATGGAACCATATACAGTAATCAGCCTTTATCCATAAAAGACGAGCCATTAAAAGGTCCCACAAGTGTGGGACCAGAAAAAGTCCGCAATAAGCTTTTTAAAGAATCTACCTCACACTATTTTAATAAATGTTCTTAAAATGTTTACCTGTAACTGGATATTGGGAAAATTCCACTCTCTTGGCAGGAAGCAGAAATTATACCTATTCCAAAGCCAAAGAAAGATCATAATGATCCTAACCTTTGATGTTCCCGGTCAAAAATCAGCCTTTTAAAATGGTCTATAATCACTCATGTCATTATCACAAAATATTGCTTTCAATCTATTTGTTAACTTTTTATTAACTTTTTTTATTAGCACCGGTTTTGTATTTATTTTTTGAACTGATTTATTGTTGGCCTCTAACTTGAACTTATGCACCTTATATTAATATAATTTTTTTTTATAAAAAAAAAACCCTGACTCCACGCTCGACACCACGCTCTACACTTTAAATGGACTGCATTTATATAGTGCTTTCACAGACCCAACGGCCACCAAAGCGCTTTACAATATTGCCTCACATTCACCCATTCACTCACTCATTCATACACCGACGGCGGTGTCAGCCATGCAAGGCGATCCAGCTCGTCGGGAGCAGCTGGGGTTAGGTGTCTTGCTCAAGGACACCTCGACACTTGGTCAGGTGGAACCGGGGATTGAACCACCAACCTTCCGGTTTGTAGACAATCTACATGAACCACTGAGCCACTGTCGCCACTTTATACACAGGATGCATAGTCAGGATACTCTGTAACCTGATAAAGTTCCCTTGGTCTTTGGAATTAAAATAGCTGCACATCATCACATACCCTTCATAATACCTAGATTGGCATGGTTTTATTTCAGTTTGCCTATTTGCTGGTTTGATTTGCATTGAGAAATGATCGTTGGGAAAGTACCCCATGCCAATCTCTAGGTACGGTGAAGGGTGTGTGATGATGTGCGGCTATTTTAATTCCAGTGGCCAAGGGAACTTTATCAGGATGCATAGTATCCTGCATCCATGAAATAACTGCCTATAAAAATAAAAATATGCCTCTATGGGAATTTAACATAGGGGTGTCCTGACTTATGCACCCTGTATTTTAAGGAAGAACATTTATTTATTTACGATACATTATTCATTCACAAAGAAAATTGGTGTCCTTAAAGGTTGGATTTTTCCTCATTTTTTAAATTAAGGCATTAAGATCAATTTCCAAAAGATAATTTTTTTTCTCTTTTTAGGCAACTTTAGCATTGGTGTCCATACTTATTCACATCACTATATCAAAAGAAAGAAAATCTAAGGACATCAACACTTTATCAACACTTGTATGCGGAATGCTTTCATAAAAAATAAATTAAAAAACCCACGGAGAAAATCACATTTTTGTCAAAGACTACCCGGACCGGATTCGAAAGATGATCAAAACATAGATTGAGTAGATCAAGTCCATCAACACACCCAAAGCTTGTGCTGTGTGTCTTACCACTTTGTGGGTTTGACATTTCATTTAGTAACTTTAGGCAGTTTTGATTTTTATGCTGTTTTATGTTTAAAGATCACATAGCTTACATGTGCGTAAACAATGCTTCTATCGCTTGTTTCTAATTAGCTTTATGCACAGCTGCACTACTTCCTGAACTTCAGGCAGCTCCTTTGTTTCCTGTCTGCCATTATTGGACAAACTGATTAATCCAGGTGTGTCTGATTATTGTTATTGGTCAGGCACACCTATATTAATCAGTTTGTCCAATAATGGCAGACAGGAAACAGAGCTGCCTGAAGTTCAGGAAGTAGTGCAGCTGTGCATAAAGCCCATTCTTCTTTGATTGGATTAGGTACTATTTCAGAAAATGCGTAATAGTGCCCCCCTTACTGTAAAACAGTGAAAACATATTACCCAGAAATTCAATCAACAAGTGTCATAAATTATGGTACATTCCGTCAACCATAGGGAAAGAGTTCATAAAACTGCATTTTGATCACAGCAGTACCACTGCTAACTCACAGCATATCACTATGAGAGCACGCTAAAAGGATGCGACGTTACATTGTTGCAATGCCATTATAAGAACCGTTACGGACAGTGACATAACCTCTACCAAAATCATACTTTCAGATTTATTTGAAATATCACAGGGCTCAGTTATATTTTGCTCACACTTACCTATATCAAGTCCCCTCTGGGTTAGTTTGACTTTAACTCCAGAATTGTCACCTGTGACCACTGGGACCAGAGTCAACAGCACTAGAGTACACGTATAGAACATCCTCACAGACCTATAAGAGAGACACATGAGTATTTGGTAAGACAAAATAATATTTTTTTCCTTGACAGGATACAAGACACAAGTAATATTTTTCAGTCTAACTGTTTTCTCTTGAAATCATCTGCAGACTTGTTCTTTGCATTCTACCATGTAGCATTGTTTCGACGTGGGGACAAGACAATGGTGACAAATTTGTTGTCAAAACCACATAAGCTGTAGAGATTGCCTTGACAATCCACCGACTGATTGTACGTTTGAAAGCTGGGTAGCTCTTCTTGGGTGACCCGAAGCATTCCAGAAACTGTTCAGACTTCCTCCACTGGGAAGATCTGAGGACATACATCTTAAGAACCCTCACAGGGCAAAGTAAGTGAAGCCTCTCTTGGTCTGCCGACACATGTTGAGGAGGAAAAGCCTGAAAAACTATAGCTACATTAGTTGGTACTTTAGGCACATACCACAGTCTCAGGTGTAAGAAGGATTTTACTGCAACTGGGGTAAACTCCAAGCAGGAGGAGGCAACTGACAGGGCCTGCAAATCTCCTACTCTCTTTAGGGAGGGTCATTGCCAAAATGAATGCAATTTTGAGCGTGAACATTTTGAAGGGAGCCAGGGACAGCCTTTCCAGAACCATAATGTTGTTTTGGCTTAAAATGTTATGATGGGTTAATATGCTCTGCCCACTAGGGGTCCCTACTATCCTGGAGTGTTGAGGAAAAAGGAGTAGAATAAAAAGATGGAGTGTTGACCTTCTGAACGCTTGTTACTGCTGCATTTTCTTTTATTAATACAAATGTAATGGTCAATTCCCAGACCAGGACCTTCTCATAAGATGCAGGCCTCATCCTCAAAATGCAAGCAGGAAACAAATAACCAAGGAAACAAGTGGTGTCTCCCCAAAGACGCATAGCTTAGAATAAAAAAAATTAAAAGCCAACTAGGAAATGTAAAGTGGCAGAGAAGGGACTGCCTGAGACTTGTGGGTGAAAAACAGCGGAATGAGTTGAACTGTTTTTATGCTGTTGGAAAGAGTGATTTGTTTCGTGGTTTTGAGAAGCACCCGCAGAGCGGATATATGTTATTTTGTGGATCTATTGTTATTATCAATAAACATCACAAGTCTCAGACAAGCCGACCCCGTATTCTTCCTTCACATATTGAACTGAACTTACTACAGTGTTGCCGAAACCCGGGAAGGAAGAAGCAGCCACCGCCATGCAATCTCTGTCAGGGACGCCGTTTGCGGATGTCATCTCATCGCTCGCAGTCCTCCATCATGAACAACATCAGGCCTTGTTGGACCTGAGGACCGATCAGGAACGTCGGTTCCAGGCAATCATCCAGGCCCAAGAGGAGGACTGCGAGAGGTTCTGGAGCTGGATCGACCGGGAGGTTCGGACAGAGGGCACAACGTGCCAGATCGCTCCCAACCACCTGCCGTTGAATAAGATGGGGTCTCAGGATGAGCCCAAGGTCTTCTTAGACTTATTTGAGAAGACGACAGACGCAGGTGGGCGCAAATAGCTGCACAACAATTACCTGTCCGGAACCACCTGGTCTTCGACGACCTGAAAGGGCCAATATTACAGCAGGTCGGCCGGAGCCCAGAGCAACATCGCCAGCTATTTCGTTCCCTGGATCTGGACGAAAGCGGCCGACCTTTCGTGATGGCCCAGCAGCTCCGGACTCCTGCCGCAAATGGCTCCTGGCTTAGGGAAGTGACGTTGAGGGAATCATTGACTGTGTGGTACTGGAGCAATTCATCGCTCGTCTGCCCAAGAAACCAGCAGAGTGGGTCCAGTGCCACCGCCCAACGTCGCCATCCAGCTGGCGGAGGATCACATGGTGGCGTGCCCAGGGGTCGGCGAACCTCTCACAGCAGTCTCTCTCTCTCCTTCTTTTTCTACTTCTTTCCCTTGACCCGGATATCTCCCCAGGTCTCATCCTCCAGGCCCGCCGAGAGTTCCACCCTGAGGATAGGGTGGGTCCGGCCTGGACTACGTCAGTGGGTAACGAGCTCTGCCCAGGGGGGGCATTTCATTGATGATGTCCGGTGATGGAGGTGGGGACAATGTTCTGGGTCCCGGATGTCCCGCAGGCTGCCCCCGGTGAGGCTGGCTGGTACCAAATACCTGTGAGTAATAAGGGGGGTACCTATCCGGCTCTGGTGGATTCAGGTTGTAACCAAACCTCGATCCATCAGAGTCTGATTCAGCCCGAGACATTAGATATGAGCCGCATGGTTCAGGTAAAGTATGTGCACTGGGATTTTATCCATTTTAGGGGACAAAAGCATAATGTAGAGGTGGCAGTTAACCAACACCCCGAACATTCGCTAATTTAGGGTACAAATTGGCCTGCTTTTAGTGAATTAATGAGGTATTTATGTGCGGATGTCTCTTATATATCTATATAAAAAGCAGGAAAGGGGGGCATGGCGGTGCAGCTTGGAGAGGCGGAGCCAGGACCACTGCCATCTGATTTCTGGGGAACCAAAAGCCATAGAGAGGCTGATCCTCTTGGAGCGTGATGACTTTCCCCTGGAGCAGTCGCAGGATGAGTCATTAAAACATGCATTTGAACAGGTCCGTTCTATCGACGGTCAACCCCTCCAACCTGCTCGTCCACTCTCTTATCCATATTTTGCTATTTTGCCATTCCTTGCTTGATGTTGAATGAGACGGCCCAGGTGTTGGTTGAAATTTAAAATGCTGATTTTCGCGCCTCAGGGCAGTGATGAGTACATATGTAGTCCAGTGGTTGTCCAGACACCATAGGCACAACCTTAAGCAATGGCCCTGTACCGTGGTTCAATTTTAACATTGTAACAACGCTGTAACAACCTTCACCAGACAACGTTATTGAACATGTTGTTAAAACGTTGTTAGAAGGTTGGTTACGTCGTGCCAAAGTTCTGTGTTTGCTGGGATGTGGCAGGGGGGGCGTGGTTCAGTGAGGTCTGTGACGGGAGAGAGAGAAAGGAGACGAGTGGTGTAAGTAGGTCAAGTGCAAATGACAAACACCTGTGTCTCGTTTCAGTAATTGGCATGAAGAGAATGGATAAAAGCCACCTGGGAAACGTGAAGCGGCAGAGTGGGACTGCCTGAGACTCGTGGGCGAAAGACAGCGGAAGGAGTTTAACTGTTTTTATGCTGTTGGAAAGAGTGCTTTTCTGGTTTGAAAAGTGCCGGATATATGTTATTTTGTGGATCTACTGTTATTAGTGATGGCAAAATGAGGCTTCCTGAACCACTGAGACCTCGCAGCCCATTGCTTCACCTAAAGGTTCATTACTCGAAGCTTCATTCAGCATTGCTCACTAGTGACACCTACTGTAGCTACTGTGCAAAGAAATAGCAGACAAATGAATTTATTCTGAACCAATGACCTGAGCAGACTTATGATGTCTGTATAGCCCCCGTTCTGTTTAATTTATTTATTTATTTTCTTCTCACTGTTAATGTCTGTAACCTTTCATTTGCAATAATAAAAATATCTGAGCAGACATTTGTCCATTGCCTGGGCATAAAATTAATTTGTAAAAAATTAATTAAAAGAAAAAAAAATTTTTGTCTGAATTTACTTGTGCAGAAAAAACTGTCACACACACAATTCATTATTGTTTGGATAATGACAGTATGAACAACTAAAGTGCCACGAGTGCAGTTCTTAGAGGGAGTGTAATAAAGTAAACTGCAATAGTCTGGGGTGGGAAAAGTTAAGAATTGTTTTGGGGGGTTTTGTGCAGTGAACTGTTACTAGTTTTAGTGCAGTGTTGTGCTTATGGGACTGGGGATATAGACAGGGGCTGGACTGGCCATCGGGCATACCGGGCAAATGCCCGGTGGGCCGACGTGCTTTTTGGGCCGATACATATCATACTTTTTTTTTTTTTTAACGGGCCATAAAACTCATACATCGGCGGCCCCATTCATTTTGTTTTGTTTAATTGACGGCGCTGGGTTAGTGCCGGTGTAATGCATTGGTCAAAAAACGTAAGCGTTAGTTTTTTTCCCACTGACAGACCGGCCCATGAAACGCGTAGATCAGCGTTTGCTTTCTTGGATCTAAGATCAGATTGGTTGTTTTCTTGATTGACACTGGGCTGGCCCAATCACATCTTTAAACACCTCCCCCTTTGAGCGAGCGTGCCGTGTCAGTGTGTATCTGCCAAAATAGTCGGAGAGATGGAGAAGAAACGCACGGAATGTGCAGAGAAATAGCGTGAAAAATAAATACAGGCCCTTCAAGCAGACGCTGTAAAATGTGTCAAAATATATATTTTCTGCAGCAGCAGGACCTTCATCAGCTCCAGTGATGATGAGGATAGTGAGGAGGATCAGGAGAGAGATGAGAGAGTGTAGAGTCCGCGGTAAGCAGAACTACTTTTAAAACACTTCGGCTATGAGTGTAGGAACCCATTACCCAGTTACACATTATTTCCACATCTGCATAGTTGACGATTACAGCAATTTACTAGAAGTTTAATAAGACGCGTTTGTATCCATGTTTTCCGCCAAAATAAAAAGCTTGATGCAGTTTCCGCCAAAATAAAAGATCACGTGCTTATCTCTTTCAAGTATAGAAATTAGAACAAAACTAATTATGAAAGTTTCCTTTATTTTTCAGTGCATTTGTTTTACAATTGTTTTATGGCTATTAGGCTACTGTCATGAGATTAATATTATAACTATTATTATGTAGTGTAATGTAGACAGACACTGTTACTAAAAGAGGTTTGATTTTTTTCTTTGTTTAATTTGCACACTTAATATATGGGTTGGAGCTTTTAATTTTGAACTCTCAAACTGCACCAGATTGATGAATTTAACATAAAAATGCACAAAATTTTCTTACGGGGGGGCATGCCCCCGAACCCCCCTAGAGGGACAGAGGTCCTCACCACAGCTTTACGAAAGATCCAATGCAGCTTATAGCTTGGGTTTTGGATGCATCACTGTGGAGTATAGTTCAATTGTATTAAGAAATGACAATTTTGTACTTATTTCATCTGTTAACTCTCTCTTTTTCCTACTCTCTCATTACATGGCATTAGTGGTTTTAATGAATAGGTGTTGAACAAAAACATATTGAAGGGCGTGCAAAGATGGGTGGTGTTTACGATCATATGTAGTGGGCCAGTCTGGGCCAAAATGCCCGGGCCGATTTTGTGTCCCAGTCCAGCCCTGGATATAGAGGAACAAACTGCAACACTGCAGTTTGGGGTGGGTGGGTGAAGGAAGGATTACAATAGATTTTTATTGAGAAACATAATTTGTTCAAGTGTGTTGGGGTTTAGACGATTCCTCTTCTTGGACAAAACCTCTCCAGCCTTGGAAAATATCCTTTCACAAGGAACAGAGGATTAAGGGGAACATAAAAATGCCAGTGCCAGCTGGTATATATGAGGATGCTTCTGTTGAGCCCAGACAGTGGAGGATTTCCTCTTCCTTGCTTACTCCATTACCAGGAACAGCAACAAGCAAACACATCAAAAATGGCAATCCTAATCAAAAAGCAGTCCAGTCCAGATCCAAAAATACAATCCAAATGTAAGAGGTAGGACATTAGGACCCAGTAAACGTCACCCTCCGAGCGCTTCATTGATCAGATGGCTATTTAGTGTGACGTAGTCACAAAGCGACAAGCCAAGCTAGCGTTTCAGCATAGCGTGTCGGTACCATAGACAGTATATAAGATGGACCACAGCGACCCCATAGATTTCAACGGAGAGAAGTGAAGCCCGATTTGAAGCACTCACTTCCTGATCGCCAGGCGAACTGCGCAGACTCAAACAGAGCTTGACGACGTAGATGTGACGTGAGTCTTCTAGTAGCTGTGCAGAGGGAAATCTGAATCATTCCCTACCGAATCTCGCAGAGACGGAGAGCGTGATTATTAGTTGTCAATGAGCTAGCAGCAGGAGCAACTTTATCACTCTCTATGGGCTTCTCCCTTGACTTTATGCCTCCACGTCCCCCCGATTGCTTGCGAGCTTCTCCGCCTGTCCATACGGTAATTTCTCTACAGTGCGACAGAGAGTCGCGTGGGTATGACGCAATCGTTAGCCTATTTTTTACAAAAACGGCTTCTACGAAGTCATAACGTAAGATACAAAGTAATGGAGCCTTTTATACATTGTCGTGTTTCTTTAGAAATAAATAATGGACAAATGGAGTCTTTGGACGCTTCAGATGTAAAGTTCGCTGTCAAAGTGACGCAAAAATGAATGGGAGTTAATGGAATGCTAACAGCAGGTGAAGTTCTGCTACAATGGTGGCTGCCGCGGAGGCTTCAGTTTCCGGCGGATGGATTACCCCCTTGGTCGGTACAGTGTGGGGAATGAAAGCATCAGGATCGCGGGTTCAAACCAGTGCTGTTGTCGTTGTTTGAGGTTGGAGATTGGTCAGTGGACAAGTCGGTTGTTCTGGGCAAACTGCTACAGTAACGCAGTTTGAGATTGTGGTGCGTACACATCCGATTTTCTGTCACCATAACACAGTGTGAGATTGTGGCGAGAACACATCATGCAAACATTTGTTCGCTATTCAGGAAACGAATCCAGTCACTGTTTTTCCTAGTCATTTTTAGATATATAAACTGCCTGCCAGTATTTATAGCGTAGCGTTCGCCTGTGAGGAGAGAGAGGGAGGGTTTTTGTTTTGTTTTATATTGTATTTTTCTCTGTCTCATGACCCTCTGATAACCTGATGTATACTCTGTGGGGTTCTTTTAATTGAAATACTTGCTGAGTAACGTGTAGTTTTCCAAAGAGACAAACGCCTGCAGTGGTGTGTGTGGAGTGAAGGCGGGATATTGCTGTGAATCACGTGTATTTAACTGTGTTATTTTATATTCTTCTTGACTTATTTTTTAAGAGTGAAGTGTGGGGTGCTTTAAAATTCTGACACGTCTCGGAAGAGAAACTCCGTTCACACTCTTGACCATTTGGTGTTTTGATTGAGAGAAGTTTCATAAAGTATTACAGTTGTCCTTTCTCTTTTTAAATTGTTTTGTATCTAACTATTGTGAAATAAAGAAATTTATATATTTTTGACACACCAGCTTCCATCTGTGTCCTTTAATTAGGATGGCTTGCGTGAAACTAGGTAGTTCTTTTTTTTAACTAATGATTTTATAATCACGGGTCTTTAATCCATTTGAGAACTATTACAGAGGGTACGTAAAGGACCCCTGGTGGCCACACAAATAATCTTATCTAATTAAATAAGATTACAAGACTATAATATAGCTACTATAATTAATAATAACACTATAACTATTCTAAACTGATAATGTAATAATATACAGCCCTAGCTCATATATGACACAATAAATACAATGACAATGAGAGCTAACTCTCTTACTCTCTGACACTACTACACATGCTTCTACTACTCCTGACAACACCCACAAGGTGGCGCGAACCCCCCTTTATCTGGAAGCGACACTCAGAACGAACCGGTGACGTATCCACACAAACCGCGGCCTCGTTTGTCATGAGTCATCTTCATCTGGCACGCCCATTTTTTCTCGACACAAGCTCCTATGCCTCGGTTCAAATGTCACATCACTATCTGAGATTATTTGCAGAATTTGATTTGAATATACATTATATATTACAATACATAAAATCCCCTATTACTAAATTGCACAATAGCCTACTACAGGGGTGCCCAATCCTGCTCCTGCCGATCGACTGTCCTGCACAGTTCATCTCCAAACCTTCTTCTTCTTCTTCTTCTTTGGTGTTTATTGGCGGTTGGCAACCTAGCTTATTGGTGCATTACCGCCACCAACTGGAATGGAATATGGATTAGGTTATTTGCTTTTATACGAAATATAATTAGACATAAAACCAAGCAAAACAAATAAACAAACTGGAAATTAAACATAATAAATAAACACACGCTATATTCTTTTATATAATTTACTTTCTTTCACAAATGTAATAATTTCTTCATACACTTTACTAGCCGTTTCCCTTAATAGACCCGATAAAGTAAAGTCATAGGGCCCTATCTTGCACCCAGCGCAATTGACTTTGAACACCGACGCATGTATCATTCCTATTTTGCACCCGCGCACAGCGGACTTTTCCCTCCACAGACGCACGTCGGTAAATTAGGGAATGAACTTGCGCTCGCGGGGGCGGTTCAGCGCAGAGAGGAGGCGTGTTCCGGCGCAAAACTTCCCTGGTGCTATTTTCCAGTTTTAGAAAGCAATTGCGCCACTGACCATGAAAAAAAAACAGTCTAAAGACAGTGGCGCGTTGCGCGTTAGTGATATGGTATTTTAAGGGCGCGTGCTTGGCCATAATGTAGCGTGTTAACGCGCATCCACTTTGATTATTATTATTATTTTACTTAATGGGACCTGAAAATGTACTTGCTTTATTCTTAAAGTTTGTGTAGCCAGAGTATCCACCTTCTCATTTCCTTCCACACCAACATGAGCAGGAACCCAAATGAAACGTGTAGAAACCCATAACTTTCTTATTATACATCTTACAGAATATCTCATTAATAATATCCATCCTAACTAATGCATCTCCAAACCTAATCAAACACAGCTGCCTTTAATTTTCAAGTGATCCTGAAGACCTTAATTGGTTGCTTCAGGTGTGTTTGATTAGGGTTGGAGATGAACTGTGCAGGACAGTCGATCGGCAGGAGCAGGATTGGGCACCCCTGGCCTACTATATTAAAAAGGTTTACCATGCATCATCATGCTTGGAGTGACAACATGTTTGGAAATAAAGCTTCATGTCTTTAAATCCATACACAGTCAGCATCTTTTCCCTGAATAAGTTTTTAACCGTGTATGTTATTTCAGATGTTTTAGTTTTTTTGTTGACCAACATCCACACAGACTCTTGGGGATCTTAGAAACTTTACAAAAGCCAGAGGTCAGCTCAAATGCTTTACAAAGTAAATAAATTAATAAATCATTGTATCATTTAATATAAATCCTGAGGTGTCTCGTCTGTCAGCTGATCTGATATTTGCTACTGTAATGAAGATGAAAATATATTTTAATAAGCAGGGGAAATTTCTGACTTTTAACAAATAACTATTTAAATGTTTAGGAAGTTTGCATTGTAAGAATGTACAGGGAGACTTCAGATAAAAATGCTGACTCGTCGGGTAATGTTTTCTCATTAAAATCAGTTGATTTGCTAATGTGAGGGAATACCAATATGGCAGCAATCCAGTAATTTATATAGATCAGTGATTATGACTAGTCAAATCATAATTATGACTCGTTAAAATACAATTGTAACTATCTCAAATATATTTATGGATAGTCAAATCATAGTTTTATGTCAATTCCCCAAAGTGTCGTCATCCACGCAGTGAGAGAAAATGAGCAATTTTCTATGAAAATTTAAATGAACTTCCAAATAGCAGATTCTCTATGGTTTAAAAAGTTAGTGAAAAGTAACTTTGCAATTACATGTCAACTACCACTCATTGGATTATTAGTAGACTTTCTGCGTAATATCTGCTAACAGTTTATTGTAATGCTCCATTGGGGACTTTTCAAGTACTTTATATGTCAGCTTATTCTACTAACCCCAACCTAACAGTCTACCAATACTCTAATGAGAGTTTGTTGACATGTAGTTGCAAAGTTACTTATAATTAGTAGAATGTGGACTATTCAAATAAAGTATAACCCGTTTATTACTTATTTGTGGTATGAGCAGAGACAAAATACAATGTTAAACACCATGACTAGAAGTGACAGTGCAGAAGTTTTAAAAGAGATTTTAAAAAAGTTTAAAAAATGACCTAAAATAACAAGCAACTGCCAAATAATTTAATTAATTAATTTTAACTAAATCATTATTTTATATATATATATATATATATATATATATATATATACACACATACATATATATATATAATCAATGTTACAACATTTCAAAATAAAATAGACACTGGAGTAAGCAAACCCATACCTGAGGAGACTTTCGAGGAGACTTCACTATGGAATGACAGCACCTATAAGAAAACTGTTGTCCTGCAGGAATATTGAAAGTTTTTTATAGGTCAGAGTGTTAAGATAAGCACTGCTCCCATCTTCAGGTTTTTCATTATAGCCTAAACGGATCTTTGCACATTGCATATCTTTGCACATTTGCATGCTGTGTCTACAGTCCATGTAAATCAAGTAATTGAACCTAAACGGTCATTGCCAAAAGTTTGTACAGGAATAGTTTAAGTTTTAATTGGTTGGGTTAGTGAGATAAGCCATGGTCCTGTCTTCATGTATTTTGTATTTCGGGTTTCAGTAGCTTGCACTCAGTAACTTGTGAAGTGATCAATTTAAAAAGCTCATGAACACCTTATTTGTTAATGAAAAATATCTGCATTTTCACAAGCAATTGGTACATTTTCAAAACTCTTATTATTAATTTCAATACTGATCATCAAAAGTGCACTTTTTCCAAACATTTCAGCATATTTTCTTACAATACACAAAATCACAAAGTATCTTTTCACAACATAAAATAAGTGTTTAATCTAAATTCACAATAACTGCCTTTCATAAAGCTCTTACTATAATTTTTTTAATTTGCATCTCTTCTCGTTCAGTTTAATACTTTTGTCTATTATTTAATCCAATTAAAATTAATCATTTGGTACACCTATAGGCGGGTCAAAGATGAGACGACACCAATTTGGTGTCAAATTAAACTTACAGAAATAATTTTATATACATAAAAAGCATACAAGTAAAGTGTCTACTTCAATATTTCAAACATTTCTTTTTGTGAGTGAATGCATCAAACTGAGAACATAAATGGACAACTTTAAGGCAATTTTTCTCAATGTTTCGATTTTTTTTTTGCACCCTCAGATTCCAGATTTTCAAATAGTTGCATCTCGGCCAAATATTGTCCTATCCTAACAAACCATACACCAATGGAAAGCTTATTTATTCAGCTTCCAGATTGTGTATACATCAAAAATGTAAAAAATTAAATTTGACCCATGTGGTTTTGTGGTCCAGGGTCAAATTTTTGAAAATAATTGGTTGTTCTGTATGAAACAGGGGGAACTGTGGGAACGCCTGTGCGTGATTGTGTTGTGAAGCACGTGTGGAATCAGTCTATTGACGTGACGGAACGTCATAGGCGGGTGACATCTTCGGCCAGGAAACTAAAAAATGCACGTGAACAAAACAATGTCAGCTTCTCATAAGCTGAAGCAAGTTGATCACGGGCATGCTGGGAGTGACACACATGAAGTCAGAAAAAAAAAAAGTATAAAACTTTACGTTTTTAGGGTACAGGTGGCCGTCACTGGGAAAAAAGATGCATTGGGATTGGCATTTAAAGACATTCTGAACTCTATTGGAGATAACATGTGTCAGGACCTACTCATTGTCGTAATCATACTCTAGATCTAATTCTGTCAGGATCACTATCGTCACATATGATGATAAATTAGCATAGAATTTGTATTGGCGCATTTGGCGATATGGTTCCATTCTGGGCGAGAAATTAAAGCTTTAGCATAAGTTCTGCCAGGAAGACTCAATTGTTACGTCACTTATTACCTTCTCATCTATCCAATCATATTCTTATACTTGTGGTATAAAAGATTGGTACTTACACACATCTGAGTTCACAGATGCTGATGCTTCCATTCACCTCCATCCTCCCCACCACCACTCAGATGGTCCCTTCCCTCCATCCACCCCACCACCACCAGGATGGTCCCTTCCCTCCATCCACCTCACCACCACCAGGATGGTCCCTTCCCATACATCGCAGAGGGTCGGCTGCACCCCTGCCTCTGTCTTCAGGCAGGATATGCAGAGTTCGAACCCTCGGATTGCAAGCTACAGACGGGGCCTACGCCAAAGAACTTGATTGCTTGCTGGGCTGTTAATAAATGTTTAATTGTCACAGTATTTATTCTCCCGAGTCTTTCTGGTAGAACTCCCTGCGCATCCATGCAGCCTAGCATGGATAAGAGCAGGCAGAGCAGCAATAACCCCCCTTGTGGTAAACAGAACAGAACCAACGTGAATGTATGCAAATATATTTAATTCAAGATTTTAAAGTAAAACATAATTTATTCTGATTCAAGGGGAATCAGAATGCCAAATCCTGACTGACGAGAGGAGGATCTGGGGAGGGAGGAGGGTAATTCGCTCCTGAGATACGCGATAGATGCTGATAATACTGAAGGAGCTTATATTATTTTTCAACCCTATTAGAAGGAAATAAACAAAAACCCTAGGTATTTATTTGAAACAGTGGCTAAACTAATGAAAAATAAAGCATCAAACCAAGCAGCACAGCAGTAATGACTTTATGAACTTCTTTACTTACAAGATTGATCATATTAGGCAGAAAGCAGTGCATTGTAGTCTCCCTGACGAAAATGTTATTCATTCATTGCTATAGGAGAGGAAGAATTTTCTAAACTCGTCAAATCATCTAAATCGACAATTCAATTCAATTCAATTCAAGTTTATTTGTATAGCGCTTTTCACAATACACATTGTTTCAAAGCAGCTTTACAGAAAATGCATTTCAAAAATATACATACAAAAATACAGTTAGTTAATCATGAAATTTAGGGCATAACATATCGCCGGCGTTGGGTCGTCTCTTCACAGGCGTCGAGTCGTCTCTTCACAGGCGTTGGGGCATCTGAAGTCTCCATGAGAGGCTGGATACATAACTGGAGCTGACGAACTCTATTTGAGTTATCTCGGGACGCAACAAAAAAAGGCAGATGGGAAATAATTAGCGCAGCTGCTGTTCATAATATGAATGCATTTGATCTGATTTAACTGTAGTATAAAAAGGTATGAGATGCATCATGTGAATGCTTGGCTAAAGAGATGCGTCTTTAATCTAGTTTTAAACTGGGAGAGCGAGTCTGAGCCTCGGACAGTATCAGGAAGGCTATTCCAGAGTTTAAGAGCTAGATGTGAAAACGCCCTCCCTCCTTTAGTGGACTTAGATATCCTAGGTACGACCAGAAGCCTCGAATTTAGCGATCTTAAAGAGCGCGATGGAATATATGGCGATAGAAGATCTCTTAAATACACAGGAGCTAAACCATTTAGGGCTTTATAGGTCAGTAACAATACTTTGTAATTGATACGGAACTTAATAGGTAACCAGTGTAGAGATGATAAAATTGGTGTTATATGATCATATTTTCTTGACCTAGTAAGAACTCTAGCAGCTGCATTTTGGACTAACTGTAGCTTGTTTACGGAGGATGCAGGACAACCAGCTAATAAAGCATTACAGTAATCTAGTCTCGAGGTCATGAATGCATGAACTAACTTTTCTGCATCAGAAACTGATAGCATATTACGTAGCTTAGCAATGTTTCTAAGGTGGAAAAAGGCTGTTCTTGTGACATTTGAAATATGATTTTCAAAAGACAAGTTGCGGTCTAGTATAACACCCAGATCTTTTACTGTAGAGGATAAAGTAACAGGACGTCCATCTAGATTAAGGTTGTATTGTAAGAGGTTTTGTGGGCAGTTTTTTGGACCAATCAGTAATACCTCCGTTTTATCTGAATTTAATAGAAGAAAATTACACGTCATCCAATATTTTATATCTTTAACACACTCTGTCATTTTAGATAATTTAGTGTTATCATCTGGTCTAGATGAAATATATAATTGAGTGTCATCAGCATAACAGTGGAAACTTATTCCATGTTTTCTTATAATATTACCAAGTGGCAGCATATAAATTGAGAATAGCAGGGGGCCTAACACAGATCCCTGCGGCACTCCATAATTTACTGACGTTATCTTTGATTTTTCCCCATTTAAATGGACAAAATGGTAACGGTCTGATAGGTACGATCTAAACCAGCTTAATGCCTGTCCCTGAACACCAGTGTAATTTTGAAGTCGATCTAAGAGTATTTTATGATCTATAGTGTCAAACGCAGCACTAAGATCGAGTAAAACTAGTATTGAGATACAGCCTTGGTCAGAAGCTAAAAGTAAATCATTTGTAATTTTAACCAGCGCAGTTTCTGTGCTATGATGTGGCCTGAATCCAGACTGAAACTTTTCATAGATATCGTTTTCTTGCAAGAAAGAGCACAATTGAGCGGACACAACTTTTTCTAGTATTTTAGACATAAATGGAAGATTTGAAATGGGTCTGTAATTTGCTAGGTTATTTGGATCTAATTGTGGTTTCTTAATAAGAGGTTTTATAACTGCCAGCTTGAATGTTTTTGGAACATGTCCTAAAGATAGAGACAACATGTATGTTAGACCCAATCTTGACTAAGCTACTGAAAGAGATGCTTCCAGATGTCATAGATCCTCTTCTTAATATCAATAATTAATCTTTGTCATTTGGATATGTACCAACAACTTTTAAGCTGACTATGATTAAACCGCTTGTTAAAAAAAAACACAACTCGATCCTACAGAATTAGTCAACTACAGGCTGATCTCGAATCTAGTGTACACAGGCACAGCAAAGAGTGTTTGTCCGATCTCTGTCAATGAATGTAGAAGCACGACCAAATAACAAGGAATCCAACAATAAACAATAAAGAATTAAAAGTACTGAGTGAAGAAGCGGCAGCAAAACGTGCCAGCGTTCTCTCCACCAGAAGTCCAGTTTTATTAACTGGGGTCCAAACTGGTTCCTCCATACTATCCAAGTTATTAGGCCAGATGCCAACTGGGCATGACACAGAAGGCATACTCAGATCACCAAGTTATCCAGAAACCATATGAGTAGTGTTAATTTTGTCACCTGTTTTTAATTTAGTCTTAGTCTTGTGCCAAATGTCCTTGTTAGTTTTAGTCATATTTAGTCATTCACATATCTTTTTTTTTGTTAGTCTAGTTTTAGTCGACTAAAAGTCTCATCATTTTAGTCTAGTTTTAGTCAAAAGAGAACTCAAGGTATCTTCGTCACGTTTTAGTCGACTAAAAGTATTTTCATTTTAGTCAAAACATTTTAGTCTTTTTTTTTTAAATAACACATTATTACTGAAATTATTTCTGAAACATTTCAGTAAAAAAGTGTTTCACATATCTCAAATATTGGATAAATGTCATAATTACCTGACAAAATACACTTGTTGAATGATTTTTGTTGAATGCAACTGTTAAACATGGTTTTCAATTTCTGATTTAGGAGACACATTTACAAATGATGAACCTGTTCTGAAGAGTATTTTATTTTAATCAACACAATTCAACAGACTCCGACTGACAAGTTACAATGTTTTTTTTAACTGTTTTGGTTGCCTTGTGTCTCATGTTTCTGTTCAAAGCAGAAATAAAATATATATACCCAGAAAAACTGAAAAGAATAGGCCTACTTTACTGTGGGCCTAAAATACAACCTATTTACAGTCTAGGTTGATCTTGAGAAATAACAAATAATATTTAACAAGGCTCAACAATTAACAGTTCTGCGGTTACTACAGCTGCTGATACTAACTAGAGCTGCTGATACTAACTAGAGCTGCTGAAACTTCCATTTTAGGAATTAATTAAACAATCAAGTTCAAACAGGCGCGCGGGAAGTCATTTTCGACAGGGGGTGCTGGCGGCGGGGTGGGGATACTGACACACAATCAAAGACAGTACAGTTTATTCCCCGTGCTATACAGTTCTGCAGGCAGGGGCGTTTGTTTATAAAACAGGGTGGGTCGTTAAGCAGCTTAGGGGGGTTCGGGGGCATGCTCCCCCGAGAAATTTTGGATTTCTCGGACCTACATATGTGCATTTTAAGGTGTTTGAAGGCCAACAAATTGGAATACAATAGAAGCAAATAATGAATAAAAATACGTTTATTTGTATTATGTACAAACTTTTGTTCCGTCATGTTTTCATAGCTCAATAGCGTTTCGGTGTGCTCAGATGTGCGCGCGCTGCGGTCGCTAGGAAACATGCACAGACGCGCGCGGACATGGATTTCTGTCGCGCAGGAATGTTTATTTTAAAACAACCACAAGTAGATTAAGTGTTCATAAACCGCATGACGGCCAAAAAAAGGCCTAAGTGCCACAAAGTAACAGACTATGCAAATCTGTCTTATCCGAGGGACATTCTTAAACGCTTAACGATCCTTTATATAAATCTGGGCCTGCATGGCAGCAGGAAAAAGACGCAGAGATGTAAGACACCGTGTCTCTACCTTACGATGATTTCGGTACACCAAAGGTACCGGGAAGTTCGCCGGCGGGAACTACAGTAGCTTGTCCTGCTCGTAGTAGTTGCGCAACTTGTGTGTGGGCCGTGCCCGTGAGTGTGCGTGCTGCGTAGGCGCGTCAAGGCACATCTGATTGGCTAATACTACACACTGAAGATAAATTAAATAATTTTTAATTAAATAATAACTAAAATGATCCATCTCTTCATCCCACACACCAAACGTGACATACAAAATGTCGTGGAACAGAAACAAGAACCAGAAATATTTATAAGCTATCATTTTATTGTCATCACAGTTTGCCAAAGGGGGTGCTGCAGCGCCAACAAGGGGTGCTGCAGCACCTGCAGCACCCCTAGTTCCCGCGTCCATGAGTTCAAAGGCAATATTTGGCAATATTAAGCAAAATCCATTACAAGGTAGAGTGCTAGAAAAAAAAATGTGTGTGCCGTTTAATTGAGGGTTATTTAAAGTAAAAAAAAAAAAAAAAAAATAACCAAACTTTAACCAGAGCAGTATGCAGTTATCACTCTAGACTTTAAGTTTTAGAAAAGCACTTCTTTCTAATGTAACTCTAGCTCTGTTGCGGCGGCCACTTGAAAGGTCTCCAGTTAAACTAAAGACCCGCTCTGCAAACACTTCGGAAGCTGGCATTGCCAGAAGGTCTAATGCCAGAGGTTTCAGCAGTAGATACATGGTTGAGCTTCGAGAAGACCAGAAATCCATGCCGGATTCTTCTGGGTTTGCATGGGACAAGGCTTCTTTGAATGTTTGGATCTCTTGTTTGATGGAGGCCTTGGAGGTCTTTAGCTTTGATGATGGCCGATGGGCACAAAAAAAAAAACAGAAACTAGGCCGCTTTTGCTGAGGCGCCTCTTAGACCTCTGCATTTCCAATGTCCTCATCCGTCACCTCTTCCTGGTATGGTACACTGTGAGTGATGTACTCTTCAGCTTTACTGAGGAGATTCTGTATGTCGTCGTCATTATCATTGTCAATCAGGGTCTCTGCTGACACTAGCATCAACAAAACAAGCAGCTGCAGCAAGAGGAGAAAACTTGCTTGCCGACACATCCAGAAAACAGCTGAAGCGTAAATCCATGTTTGCAGACATCTTCTGTGCCAGTGTAGCTACATCCCTGTAGCTCCTGGCATGAGCAAGGGAGAAGTCTGAAAGGTGGCTTTTCAAGTCCAGTAGTGCAGGCACAACCAGCGAGAAACAACACGTGTCACTTTCAAGCACCTTTGTGTGTTCTGAAAATGGAAGGAGCAAATATTTGAGGATGGCCACCTTCTGCCATTCACTGGGCAGTAGGCAGTCCCAGCCCATGGTGTCAGCCACTGATGTCACACGGTCCTTTACTTCGAGTAAACGAGACAACATCAAAAAAGAACTGGACCATCTGGTTTCACAGTCTTTGATGAGAATGAGTCCACATTGTTCCAGCAACCGTTCTGTGGCAACAGATGATTTGCGAAACTGTCTCACCAGATGCCGGACATTGTCCAGTAGACGTTTGATTGCTTGTTCCTTCTTGACCATGTTGACAACAAGCTGAAGGGTATGGACCACACATGGGGTCCTCTCCAAGGTTACATATCTAATAGAAAGTTTAAAACAAAACAACAATTATTTTCATCAATCCTACAATAACTGTTAATCTATACAATAACACTTGTCACGATGTGACAAAGCATATGGAACTTATTCCCGCTGAAGCAGTGTTTCCGGTGGGACACTTGTGAGTGAAAGCCCGTCCCCAGGCCTGTGTGTGCGTCCGTTGCCATGACAACCCCAACAGATTGGCAACAGGTGTGGGGAATTTACTCGGAGGGTTTGGAAGAAGCCCGTCAGCATTTGAGAGGATAAAAAGCAGGAGAGAGAGGCAGTTGGTGTGGTCTTTCTCCCCCGTGAGAAGTCGTTTTTAATAAATATCACTGAGTGGATTGTATTGATTCATTACTGACCTCTTATCTCTCCCTCCATTAAAAATGGTGATGTGAACTCTGCCTGTAAATGTGAAGAAAAGAACATCCCAAATCATCCTCAGCAGTATTGATGAACACGGCCCCCTCGCACAGAGACCCAAGGGTGAGTGCTGGCTTTAAATTGCACTTTGTGAAGGGAGTTTGCAGTGCCTAGGATTGACGTTTCCCCCACATTATATGCTTGAAGTGGAATTGCCGTGGGTGTGGAAGATATATTCCCTTTTGCCGTGCACTCTCCCTGTGTTACGCTGGTCTACTGTCAATAGTGAGAGTTCTGTGACATTGATCTGTTCTAACTGTCTGGATGTTGAAGAATTATCATCTGGGATTTGAATTAACCCCTCTGTTTGCGCTAATAGGATAGCAGATGCCCTGTTGTAATGTTCACTGTCTGTCTCAGTAGAAGCCCCGTGCAGCCTGTCGACTTCAAGTCTGTTGTATCCTCGTAGCCCACCTGTGCTGGGAGGAGTGACTGTCCCTCTGTCACGAACGTAAGGTTGGCACGCTCTGTCTGAAATATCCACTCTGTCTGTGTCAGAAGAAGCCCCGTTCAGCCCGTCGACTTCAAGTCTGCTGTATCCCTGCAACTCATCTGCATTGTGAGAAGTGTTCGTTCCTTTCAGCGCAAGGGAACTGAATACTCGTCTGCAGCATCCATTCTGTCTGTCTCAGGAGGAGCCCCGTGCAGCCTGTCGACTTCGAGTCTGCTGCATCCTTAGTCACCTGTGCTGGGAGAAGTGGCTGTCCCTCTGTCACGAACGTGAGGCTGGCACACTGTGTCTGGAATATCCACCCTGTCGGTGGCAGAAGAAGCCCCATTCAGCTGTCAACGTTGAGTCCGTTACCACTTTGTAACCCTTGCACTGGAGAAGTGCCCGCCCCCGTTGCGAGCAAGCGTGGGAACAGTGTGCCGTGTTGGAGCCGCCATTCAGTGTGTCCCCTATCTAGTTACTCACCGGCTTGCCGTGTACCTGGTGAAGGCCCTGCTCTGGTGTTGCAAAGAAAGTGGAAGAGCCTGACCACTCCTTACGCAAGGAAGACTCCCCTAGTCACCCCACCATAAGACCGTGTACCTGCCGTATACGTACCTGACTGATATCCATCTGCCCCAAATTCCGCACCTGTGAAAGAAGGAAGGAAGGTTGGAATTACCTACTTACCAGAGGAGACTTACCGGACCGCTCGTTTGCCAACCGCACCCCCATCTGTGAAAGACCTACTTGACCATCCACCCGTTCGCCGGTCATCTGCTGCAGGGTCTGCACTGGGGAAGAGGGCGGGAGAGTCCCCAGTCGCTGCACCGTTCACCCTCGATCCCTGAGGGCAACAAGGAAGATGATTTTAGATTAGGATTTCCAATTTGCTTTTACTTCGAAATAAAACTTGTTAAATGTGTTCTCTGTCTCTGACTCTTCCCTCTGACACGCTCCTCGAGGTGGTCCTGGTTCAGGGGTGGGTGCAGTCTAGCTTGGCCCACCCGACCTGTGACACACTTTATCACTACATTAAATTAATTAAACCTATTTATTTCAGATTCTTTTTAGATTCAATATCAAATCTATTACAGTGAATAAGCTCTCTATAATAACAAACACCATTCGCAGACTGACCTTTCGTCTGCCTCTTCCTCTTCATCACTATCATTCGAATCGTTCTTATCAGAACTGGTGTCCTCTTCTTCGACGCGAAATGCAGAAACCATTTTGCTTCCATTATCAGTTATTATCATGATAATTTTTTCCTTTGGGATCCCCCATTCTTCTGTGCACTTCTCCACAAGAGTGACAATAGAATTAGCAGTGTGTGGGTGAACCATTTGCTTTAGGTTTAGTAGTATGTGTTCAGCTTTACTGTCCTGAACATTGAAATAGCAAGCACTGACAGCCAGGAAGGAGGCTGTGAGCCCCTTTTTAGTCCATATGTCAATGCCAATGGTTACTTTGCGGGCCATAGCCAGTCTGTTTTTGAATTTGACCTTTTCAGCTACGTACATTTGGACCACTAGATTCGTAATTTTGGTCTTTTTTGGCACAGTCAGTCTTTTATCTATTCTCCATCATGTTGATGAATTCCTCATCTTCTACTGTTCTTGGAGGGTGGGCTGTCCGGGCTACCCATTTAGCTATAGCCTCCTCTTTAATGCGTTGATCCTGGGAGTCTGGCTTGTACTTGATGTGAGAAAAGAGTGCACCTGACATAGATGGCCTCTCCTCTTTCCTGGCTGGTTGCTTGACCACATCTGGAATCTATGGTAAGAATAAATACAATGAGGCCTCATTAAATGCAATAATATCAGGAACAAAGAGGAAGACCGCTCTCTTGGCCGTGGCAGGACTGATGGTTGGTGGCTCCGAGACGATCTCATGGATGACAGCAGCCTGCTCGGAGGGGACGGCCTCCGGGACGACAGCGGGCTGCTCGGAGGGGACGGCCTCCGGACCATTGGGGAGGCAGGAAGTCTTCCTCCTCCTCCTCAGTTATGTGATTCCACCAAGCAAAACATTCAAATAATGTCATACGAGGTGGAGCCTCTCTAGCTTGCGAACTCTCCCCCTCAGGGGTTGGGGAAGAGCCACGGAAATCCATACCGCTGGATCTATGTGTGACGGAGTCCTTCTGTCACGATCCACACACGGGAAACAGGGGTAGATCCAAGAGCAGTGTTTATTGGGTAATCCGTACTCACAAGTAGTCCAGGCAGGGGTCAAAACCATAAGAGCAATCCAAACAAGAACAGACAAGAAAGCAGGACTCGGAAGTGGCGTGATAATGGACAAGGACTCCGTCGGGGAAGACCTCTAGTGGACACCAGGGAACATAAACCAACACTGACAGGAAGGTTATGTAGTGGTTTAAGTGCACAGTGAAGATGATAGACTTTGTTCAGTGTTAAGATGTGATTCAATTTAAATTGCTTAGTTATAGCCATAGATATCACATTTTAAAATGAGTACATGAAGGCATGGAGGCAATTTACCGGTTACTTGATACAGATCCCTAATTTTTTGCTGGATGCCCAAAAATAGGCCTTCAATCAGATGTTGCAATGCCACTGGATCATCTGTTCTGAGGTCATCTGGAGCTGTAAAGAATTTGTGAAGGTCTTTATCATGCAGTATCATGCATTTTCTGTGCCATCAAAAATAGAAAAATTATACTATTTCTATAAAACACCTCATACATACATATTTCAGGCTAAGGAGGTTGACAATATGATAAAAGGAGATTTCAATAAGAAGAATGTGGTAGGAATACATGTAAAAAACAAAAAAGGACAGCCACAAATGTTCAGCCAAAGAATCTGAAAACATTTGTTTAGTCTGCTAATTTTTCAAGGGTGAATAAGTATTATAAAGTTGAGGGAGAAAGCTACATCACCCAAGTTTACTTATTAAAAACAGAGTTCTCAATCATACTAATCTTTTTTTATATTGTTTGGTGTGACTGTGACATATCAATGTCACTTAAGGGGTCAGGTGTTAAAACACAAACCAACAAGGAAAAATAACGTATTTAATCATTTTTAAATTTATGATAATTTTCTATCGATAGGAGACAGCAACAAGTAAATACTTATGGTCAACTACCCACTGTCTCACATCAGTGACCCACTTTTACAGTTCCTCATCAGAATTGTCAGGGGGGTCAGACCTTTGTGTGCACTTCTTTATAGCCTCAATGTCCTTGTAACAAGTTTAGATGTTATGGGAAGGAGGAGGCGGGAACCGGCGGATATTTAAAGATTTTAATCATAAAATAAAACAAATACAAAACGAAAGTATAAGCCAGCAGCCCCTCGCGGATGACTGCTGGCCACACAAAACACAACATAAAATCAGGCCTGTTCCTCTCTCGTTCACCACTGTCGTCGCTCCTCCTTTTATGCTTCCGCTCCTCCGTGAGAGACACGAGACCGGCGCGTCGGGGAGGGGGAACAAGACAGGCAATAATCAGGAACATAACACGAGGGAAACATTGACAACGAACCAGCACAGGGCTGCAAACACAGGGAGACTAAATAGGGAGCAAACAAAAGAGGGTAACGAACATAGCAGGTGGGGAAGATTAATCAATTATCAGGTAACGAGATGGGAGAGGCTAGACAATTGACAGGAGAGCACATGGCACAAGGAATCCAAGACAAGCCATGTGCTCACAATAAACCAGACTAAACATAAACACAGGACAAACTGGGAATGTCAGAGCTCTGTCACCAACCAGAATATAACCCAGACCGAAGTGACAGAACCCTGACAGTATGTACAACTTATCATTGAACTTTAGTCCGTTGAAATTTAACCTTGATTGATGAAATCGTTCTTTTTACTTACCTTCAAGTACCGTGTAGACAAGTACTTGTGCAGGTTTCTTTTTTTCCGCTCATTCCATCCTCTGGCATGCAATGTGATCATATCTACTCGTGCTGTAATGATGAAAGGATTAAATGTGCTTTTCAACTAGTGATTAGTCACCAAGTATGATGAATGAAAGAAAACAATAAAAAAGCAAGCATC
Organism: Phoxinus dragarum; assembly: GCA_033366665.1. Lineage (NCBI taxonomy): Eukaryota > Metazoa > Chordata > Actinopteri > Cypriniformes > Leuciscidae > Phoxinus > Phoxinus dragarum. Next base: position 32,138 of record JARPMJ010007037.1, read on the forward strand.
AAAAATAGAAAAATTATACTATTTCTATAAATGTGCTTTTCAACTAGTGATTAGTCACCAAGTATGATGAATGAAAGAAGACAATAAAAAAGCAAGCATCAAAAATAGAAAAATTATACTATTTCTATAAAATGCTACAATGCTACTGCTGGCCACAATGCTACCAAAGCACAATACATGAGAACGGTAAAAAGGGACCACTTACCAGCCTTACTCATGTATTTTGTAGTTAGAGCCACACGGGACAAAAAAGCTGTTTACTTGTTCAAATTCTTCACCAATCGTTGTGCCTGCCCCTGTTTGGTTTTTGCCACCCCACTGCACCTACAGCATACACACCAGATGTCCAAAATAAAAATATCAAGTTCATGGATGTCAAAATGGTAAAGGGCTAACCATATTGATAGAGAATATACATTTACCTCACATTTTGTAGAGTTCCCATTTGAATGCATAAGTCAGAGAAATGGCAAGTTTTACATTACTGGGAATGCTTGAGCCACCTTTTGCAGATAGTGCCAATATTGACACATTATGTCAGTGCAGAAGAACTTGCAGTTTGCTTTTGTGGCCAGTTCGTTTTGCAGAAACAGAGGGTATGCAAATATCTCCCCCCTAAACATGTTCAGACCTCTAAGCAATATGCAGTGTCTGCAAACTGCCACCTCTAGGCCCTCTTCATCACATTTGGTGTTAGACTTTTTTGAGGTCTCCCTGGCTGCAGCCCATGTTGATGTTCCACATATGCCTTTTCCATGTACCTGTAACACAGTGTCATATCAAATATATACAAACTAAATCCTTATTCACTGTGTACAATCCCAAGTCTTTTGACAAATATCTTACTGGATTGGTCTTCTCACAAACACAATCAACAAATGTTGCTAGATCTTTGTCATTGGCCAGAAAAACTCAGTTCCTCTGCCCTACATAAATAAAATATGTTAATGACAAAAAATATTCACAAGAAATGTTGACAGAGTAATGTTATTAATAACCTATTGATTTTAAATAAATCTACACATCTTTTACGTCAACACCTGACCAATTAATACTAGCACTTACCTTTTCTATTCTACACTATTATATTTGTTTTTTTCTGATTTAAAAATCTTCCCATACCTCACAGGGGGTCGGCTGCTCCCCTGCCTTCATCTTCAGGCAAGATATGCAGAGTCCGGACTCTCGGATTGCAAGCTACGGACGGGGCCTGCCTTCACCAAAGAACTTGATTGCTTGCTGGGCTTTTAATAAATGTTTAATTGTCACAGTATTTATTCTCTGTATTTAGTATTTAGTCTTTCTGGTAGAACTATTGTTCTTCTCATTTGTAAGTCTCTTTGGATAAAAGCGTCTGCTAAATGATTAAATGTAAATGTAATAATATACCCCTTTATTTTGTTGAATCAATATAATTTTCTGTTTCCATCTGCAGACACAGCAACTGTATCTGGGGTGCAAGCTGGGCAAGAGAAGTGATCAATGCCGCAGAGATATTCTCTTTCATGACGACAATATGTCCATTCAAGGAAAGCTTTTTGGACGACGTTGCCACAAATGTTACCACTCTGGAATTATGAAAATTTGAATACAGTGACATGCCAGTAAGACTTGCATAAATGCAGAAAACAAATGACTTTCCAAGTCTTACCCTTCCAAATTGTTGTGAGCGCTGTTGTAACATTTTCACAAATGCTTGTCTTGAAAGGAGGTGCAGTGATCTTCAGGTCCTCAAACAATGTGAAAAGGTCAACCTGGTATATGGTTTGAAACCCGACAGTGCCTGGCCAGTAACCACTACAGGTCCACCACCTCAGGTGTCCATGATGCAAGACATGTTCTTCAATTTATAACTGGCAGGAAGATGTCATAGCGACCTGCACAGATTTCAGTGGAAAATAAATAAATGGTAAACACACATTGATACTCTTCAGACACCTGTTTGCAGGTTAAGCCAACAGACAAATACAATGCAAAACACTGCAAGTCATACCATTTACAGATGAGTACAACTGATCGTCCAGCTACAACAGACAGGTTTTGAGGGTGACAATCACAAATTTTGTCAGGTTGTGTAATGGGCAGCAAACACGCTAGATGAAAGGGAAAATATATTAACTATAAAAAAGGAAATAAATAACAACATGGTATTACACTTTCAAGTACTTCTTACCTTGCTCATATATGACATTTTGGTCACTGAGGTCTTCGCTTCCTGAAGGGTTTGATGTCCATGGTTAAGGTGGGAATCTTTATTGATGAGGTTTCTTTTCCTACCCAGGAAGCAGTGCTCAAATTATACCGTGAGCTTCGGGGATACAGCTATTTCGACTGGTGACGTCACTAATATTTACTTGGTACACAGAGCGTGAGCTTTTAGCTAGCTAGCTAGCTAGACTATGACTTCATTATAGATGAGAGAAACACTATGAACAACCAAATTAAGACAGATCTGAAAACCTATTTAGATGACGAGCTGCTCATAACATTTACCACAAAGCACAATGCATGATGATATACATGAAAGTCAAAACCATAGGCAGAGATTCAAGTTGATTCAGCCATTTTACTCTTAATTTTTCGCTGACACACCAGCACCTGTGCCTGTACCCGGTAGTACGTTTTGACAGCTAGTGATATCAAAGAACCATAGCAAAGAACACAGTCTGAACATACCAGAGAAATGGTACAGCCCAATGGGGAGTGAGGGTTTGAAAATCGTATTTCATTCGATTATTTCCTGAATTGTTGGTATGTGATGGAAATACTGCATTTAAATACATACCATTTTGGATAGGCTAACATTATATTTTATGAAATTTTTTTCTTCATTTTTAAAAACAATACATTTATAAGACAATGCATTTACAATCTGAAACAAAATCAGCATATTTCAGCAAGGGAACTGTCACCATGTTGCTATATAAACCATAGAAACTCCCGGCAAAGTAGGCTCACAAAGCCAAGAGCAACAATTGTTAGAGCTTGTTTTGCTTGGCTAGTGTATAGCGTAGCATAAATATATGTAGTAATACGCACTCATATGCAATCATGGCTATGGCACAAGTTGGTGCTACATGGAAAGACTAACCTGCTGTTCCTTGATAGGCTAAAAAAAACATCACTCTTCTTCCTCTAATTGATGTGGCTGGTACCTGCAAGCACATGTAAAATTGTTTGGTGATGTAAGGCATTTGGCTACACAGAGTTTCTTACTGTACAAACAAAATTGTTGTGCATAAAAAATGTTTGTACACGCCGTATTCTGGCAACACATCCTTAATTAAAGTTAAAGTTTGCACATATTTGTTGAATGTGTGTATGTGCAAATATATATCGTTCAGACAGTACAGGGTTAGCTCACTAACGTTATCCACCTAACGTTAACTACAAAACATATTACAGGATACATAATTGAAGGGCATTGGTTTCAGAGCGCTCACACATGATTTTAATGTCACATTTACAGCAAACATATCCCTAAAAAATAACTTAGCAAGCGCTAGCTCACTGGCTACAAACATACCTACTTTGCCGGGGTTCTGGAAATGTATGCGGATGTAACTTTATGAACTTCATCTTACTCGTTTGTCGCTCTCTCTCAACTCCCTCGTTTCATACGCAGGGCTCTCAAGTTTTGAAGACAGGCAAGAGTGACAAAAAGACTGAAATGAGTGACTGTCACGCTCAATGCATCTTCACGTTTCTCCCCACTCACTTTCTTGTCCTTTGAACTCAAATGTGATTGGCTTTCAAGGGTAACTAAACCCTAAAACAATTTTTTTTTTTTTGTTAATGATCTGTAAGATTAGTGCTGTTCATTGATTCGATGCCTACTCACGAACCAGTTTTTTGTGTTTCGACAGCCAAAGAACCGGTTGTCAGCCAGGAAAATTGGTTCCAAAGCGGCACCAACTCTTTGCTGGACTAGAACCGTTCTTTTACCACGTCATGCTTATGTCGGGGGCTGGGGGGCTGGGTTGTTGTGACCAACAACACGACGGGAAAGGTTGTGACCGTCATTGCTAAAAACACAGCACTAGTAGAAAGATAGTACAAGGATTAAAGAAAAGAATCGCCAGTAGAAACATTTGCAGAAAGTCGATGTAGTCCACCATTGTAATTGTTATGCTTGAAGTTGGGAAATAGTAGCTAGTTCTAGTTGTGTTTTCAACCCGCCCATAGAGGGAGGGATCTCACTCACAGAATGTACAAATAGTGTCAGCCATCTTTTTTTGGAAGCTAAGCTAACAGGCTCTTGTTCTGTGGAGGAAGCTGAGTAGTAGGGGTTACCATACATCCTTTTTCCCGGACATGTCCGGCCGTCGAGATCGTCCAAAATGTCCTTTTGTTTCAATCTAACTGAATTCATTCCGATTGGTGAATCTGAATGTAGTGTTTACATGAACGCTAAACAAGTGATCGGTGGATGTGCGTTTTAGCATTGCTAAGAAAATTCCCGCTCCTCCGTGAGAGAAAGCCTATGAGACCGGTGCGTCTCACAGGTGTCGCTCATCAGTAATCATGCCACCGGCCTCGCGTCGTTCTCCCGCGGCCCTCAGCCTTGTCCTGCTCGCCACAGTAAACATAATGAATGGCGACTGTAGAACGCAAAAGCCGAATCCCGGATATTTTGGACCAATTCCGGACAATCCTGGGCAGACTTGTCATGGAGACTCACGATAAAACGGCGTCTTTTAAGTTTTGAGTCAACTAGTAGCCTAGCCTAGTTGTTTAACTGCGCTCTTAACGCTAGGCCTGGCTTGAGAGTGGCCTCGTATAGGGCAGTGAAGCAAGTGCATTCTGGGAGATGTTGTCTTTCTTCCACATGAGACAAAAATATTTATTCTGGCTTATCTCAGTCTAGAAGGCTCCAAATTCAAAAATAATTTCACATTTCTTCTACATGAATGACCCATTTTAATTACACATTCATCTTTACAGAGGTGAAGTATCCCTTGAATGACAGTAGGTATGTTTACACCAGTGGTTCTCAACTCCAGTCCTGGAGACTCATTGTGCCAATGCGACTGTCATGTAAACAGGCAGATCGGATTTTCTGAGGCAATAGGCTAAGTCTCCGAGGTTTAATGACAAGAGCAATCTCGACGTGCATCTGCAAAAGGGAATGTGGACAAACGTTGACACAACATATCAAAGGTTGGCTTGCTCATCCTAAAATTTAGGACCCACTGCTCCTCGTTAAAGCCTGCCACGATCTCATGAAAGTGCATATCTATAGCACAAATTTTATTTATTGTGCCATTTATAACTGTCATCTGGCCTGTCAAGTGATACACACTTTATGGCGTGTAATACGCACGCACTCCACACCCCTAATCCTAAGGGGTTTACAGTGTGTATCATATGCATGCAAAAACACTAGTTTAAGTGCACTTGTGCCTTGGGCTTTAGACCATGTGCTTAAAACAATAAAATAGGGCCCAGAGTGTGTCCGAGAGCGAGCAACATTGCGCGAGAGAGACAAAGTGTGTCCGAGCATTATATAGTTTTTATCAATAAATTACACATTTCAGCATTAGAATAATCTCTGTAGCATATTGGTATCATCTGCAACGTTTGAATTAGTTTACATGGTTATAAAATAAAACCCGAAAATAATCTGCAGGGAACGTTCCCAGAAAACATCTTTGTTTGACTGGTTGCAAACACATGCGCCAAACACGCCTAGAATTTGGCTTAAATAATGTCTAATGATGACGTTCTCTGTAGGTTATAAAAACAAAAACCCAAAATATTATATTTTATTCTTTTTTTTTTTTTTTGGTACATTGTTCAGTATTATATTGAGAGCACTTCTTGTTAAACTGTTTACTTTTGTGAGGAAGAACATACTTAAAGTAGGCTACAGGATGTCTACCAGTTGTGAAGTTGTGTGACAGTTTTATCATTTTTATTTGCACTACAAAGAGTGTATGTATATTTTTATTATTATTATTTATTCATTTTTGGCACATTTCTTAAGAAGCATAATTTATTTTTAGACTTATTTGTTGGCCAGTTGTGGTCTGTGCAATAAATATAAAAAGTTCTAAACCATATATTGAGTTTTATTGTTCCATATATTGAATTGAATAGCTGTCTCTTACATTGTCCTACAGCAACATCAAAATAGTGTAGATTAGTGTACAATGTGTTATAATAATAATGTATTATATTAAGTGTCCATTTCATTAATTTAACATATTTAATATTGGGGGCAAGTTATTTGACATATTTGATTTTTAAGTAACTCAATAGTTGATTTCCCAGATAATTAGTTACTTTTATAATGATGTAATTCAGTTTCTAACTCAGTTAATATTTGTGAGAAGTAACTAGTAACTATAACTAATTACTTTTTTAAAGTAACATGCCCAACACTGCTAGTATGTAGTTAACCCTGGACGCAGCTTTGCGGTAACAATTGATTCATAAACCATAAAATGTATTCATAAAAAGTTATTAATTTCAGAGTAAGTCAGAATAAATCCAAATGTAACAATTTATTATTAGTCAGGTAAATGTATCATGCCAATTACATAATCAGGTCAAAGATAATCAATACAATCCAATAATCAATAACATCCAATGCTCAGAGATAAAGAGTAAAAGATGCATACCTGACATTTGATAAAATACATGAGCGTCCAATTATGGACTGATCTGACTACAAAATCACCCTGAGCCTCTTGCAACATCTCTTTAAATAATCAGCCCAAGACAGAAACCTCTTTCAAATGGAAACATGCTAACAATGGGAATTTGCATTAATCACAGTCTTTCGAGTTTACACCTTTTGTGGGCATGATTTAATTTGCATCTCTAAACTCCTAAAAGCTTTATGAGCTTTTGCTTTGCTTCTGTGGGGATGAGACCGTTGTACCAGTCGCGCTGAGATATTTTAAAATTATCCCAAACTTGTATAGTGTTGTATGATAATTGTTCACATGAAACCATGTCGATTTTTGGGTGGATTTCAGGGTATCCCAGCATGAGGAGAGAAGGGAGATGAGGAGACTGTAAGGGTGAGCTGTGAACTGCTCGGTGTGGTTCGTCTCGGATGCCGTTGGTATTTGTGTAAGAGAGTGTTTAAATGTTAATTCCCCGGAGAGTCCTTTGTTTCTTCGAGGAGTCGACGTGCATTCCATCCTTCCAGGCTTACCAAACTTAGCTCAATGCTGTCACTAGAGATGACAGCAGGCTCCATGGAGAAGTCAAATCCAGAAAGTCTACGTATATCGTCTAAAATGAAACGGTCACAACAGAAAGAAAAAATTTTTTGAATGTCATGAATGCTGTCATGAATTGATTTTTGTAATCATCGCAGTCAGTGGTTAATAGTGTTCATTCATAGTACCATGTAATGTTGCTAGCCGGGGGTTCAAATCAGCAAGTCTGGTTTTCATCGTGGAGCAGATCTGAAACAGCAGATAGTTAATATTGACATGGGATGAGACTCTTGGTTTCTGTAAGTTGTGAACAGTGAAGGTTCAGTGATTGTCTCACCTGATTGTCAAGAAAGCTGGGGAAATGTGAATTAAGCCAAGAAAGTGCAGTAGACACCGGTCTGTAAATACAATATTTTAAAGTGTTTAGTTCTCATGAGCTGTAGTTTGTTTAAAATTCTATGACACACACTCTGGGAATCTAATCCAGTAAAAAATGGGTTTCCTTTTAAATGTTATATGATATTTGCAAAACATACAACCCAATGGATAAACATATACTTTATTATTGAACATACTAATCCTGATTTAGCCAGTTATTAGCCAGCTGCTATTTGTGATGTGGTGAGCTGAACAAAATTACCTGAAAGGGTCGAATCTGAAAGGTCCAATTTCTGTTTTACAGTTTTCTATGTTGAGTTTTAGGTTGCCAGCTTCATCATTATTGACTGCAACAGCGACACTAATGGCCAGTGTATCCACCTCCACGTTAAACGGTATCTTGAGTATTCTGTGGAATAGAGTTCAGGGCATTATTTCCTCTTCAGAATCTTCATTTAACTCACTGTGTATTATCCTCTATATACGGGTCTTTCCACAGACTTGTTGAGGCTGCTCTGAACAGGCACTGTGTTGGCTCCAGATACTTGAAAAGACATATTCACATTAAAGCCACTTTTTCATTGTAAAGATCAGTGCCATGCAAATAAGTTGTATATAGTCTCTGAACCACCAGGTTCAGAAGTAAGTTTAATACTAGTATATTTTGTAGTTGATGTATCCTGCACGTAACCAAAATGGCATGCAGTTATTTTTTTAAAAAGGGTATTAAAACGTATTAAACTGGGAGTGCTGAAACCCTGCAAATAACACTGTAACCTCTCCAAGTCAAAATATTTTAGTGACTGGTCACATCAAAAATTTTAAATTGGCCCAAGTGAAATTCTGTAAAATAAATTGAATTTAACGAGTTTGTTTGCCCATAAAATCTTTAAGATATTAGGTTGAACTTATTTGGCTTGCTGTCCACTGGAGAGGGGCTCGATGAAGCAGCTTCAACTCGAGCTCTGATATACCCCCCCAGTGGCTAAAATGTAGGATATGATGATTAAAAGGGGCAAGGTACCTAACATGAAGGTGGAGTTTGGGGAGGTGGAGGGATACTGGAACAGCTGATGCTATGGGGAGAGGTAAGCAGCTGCTTATATACTGTACTCGGCTGATGATTGAAAGATTAGATTGGCTCACTCCTCCCTAACTTACGTTTAGAAACTTCATTTAATGAGTTTGTTTGCCCATAAAATCTTTAAGATATTAGGTTGAACTTATTTGGCTTGCTGTCCACTGGAGAGGGGCTCGATGAAGCAGCTTCAACTCGAGCTCTGATATACCCCCCAAAAGTGTCGAATAAAATTTGGGACAGCAAGTTAGAATAACATGATCAATTAATTAAGAACTTGGGAAATACAGGATGTCTAAAAGCTTAAAGCATGTTACCCCCCAAAAGAGTGGAAATTTAAGCTGTATGGAGCATGGATGGACACTGCTGCGGCAGTGATGTTTAACGGAGCTCCTGTGGTAACTCTGGCTGGACTGCGTCTCCCTACTATGCCCACCATGTGGGGCTATGAGTGGAGCTCCGGCGGGAGCTGTGTTTGAAAGAGTGTGCCTGCGTTCGTTGGAGTGAAACGACATGGGCTTGTGGAAATTTGCCTGGGGTACATCTCACCGCTGCACTGCTGCGGCAGTGACTTTCGGAAATTACTCCTGCGGGAGTATCTTGGGACTGGAGTTTGAGTACGAGGTTGGAGAACGCCCTGCCACATCCATGACATGGAGCCCTATGGAGTTAGAGAACATAGGGCCTCCAGATGTCACGAACAGGGGAGGAGGTCCTCGTCCCTAAAGGCAAACGGGCCACCAGTATCTGAAGCGAAACTCCCTATGCAGCAAGAGGGAGCCTACGGTATACATGGAAATGCAGAACTACCATCCTTCTGACACAGGGGGCTTAGATCACATAAAGACATAATGGCCCGTCGCACTTAAGGGACGTACGATCCTTGGTATCTCCAGTCCTCTTTTCGGATAGGAGGGCCCACACTGCGATCCGAACGGGGGATCCTCCATGGTTAAGAACATGAAGGATATCACGGCGCTTCGGAAAGGAAGAGCCCCCACGGCGCCCGAATGGAAAGCTCATACAGCGTTTCGACCGGGAGAGCTCCCGCTGCGTTTCGAAGGAGAGAGCCCCCCTCATATGTATAAATAGGGAGTTCACTGCGATCAAAACGGGAGAGCCCACACAGCAAGTCGAACGGGAGAGCCTACGATGCATCTGGATGGGGAGCCCACACGGCGATCCAGATGGGAGACCCCACTCCAGGAGTGGTATGTCACGCACATCTGAAAGGGGAGAGCTCTCACTGCATCCAGATGAATACACGCCCTGTGGGGCTAGGTAAGCGGGGAGATGCGATAGTAGGGAGAGGCGGTCCGGACTCAGAAAGATGCTAGTGTTTGTTGTGCTTGTCTAATGTTATGCAGATCTGAACGAACGTATGTTTCGAAGGCGTGGGACGACCATCGACCCAGCATTTTAATTTGGTGATCGGAAAGGCCCCTTTGTGCTGCTGTGGTGGCTGCACCTATTCGGAAAGAATGTGAAGAGAAATGTTTGGTTGGGATGCCGGAATTGTTGAGGATGGATTTGAGGTTCTTTTGAAACCAATGTCTGGAGGCAGGGAGGTTTTTATCATCGATGAAGAGAGGATCGAGAGAAGAGGTGATTTGGGATTTCCTCTGGTGAAGAAAAAAGTTTAAGGACTGGTATGGTTGGATAGGGGTTGGCAAATTGAAAATGAAAACCGAATGGCCATGTTTCAATTGATCGGTTTTGCTTTGTTTGATGTTGTAGAGTATGGTGTCATGGTTTATTATTTGAAGGTCGGAGAATGTAGGATGGATAGATGGGTTGAAGTTTGAGTTGGTGGTAAATTCTGAGACTCTGAGGAAACCAAAGAAAGCCAAGTTGAACATGGCGTCTAGGGGTTCTTGTTTTGTTGGAAGAAAAAATACCTGAGCGGAGAGTGGTTAGGCAGGTACTGAGAATGTCGATGGTTAAAGGTTGTCTAGAGTCTGGACGTGGGGGATTGGTTTTTTGTAAACCTTTGATGAGGAGGGATATCTGAGGATTTGAAATGTTGGGGCACTGTTGGCCGTGGAGGAGCTTAAAAAAGAAATGAATTCCGCTGAGGTAGACTTTGATTGATCCTGGTTTAATTGAACTGGTGTAATGGAGGTATGTGATGAAGGAGGATATTGAGAGGAGGGAAAACTCAGGAAAAACCATGTTGTGAGCTCTGTGGAAGTTTTTGAAGGAACCCCAAGCTGTCCAATAGGTTTGGAGTGTTCTGGGAGAAACGGCTTGTAAGATGGTATTTGTGGATAGGGTATGGAGATGTCTGAGGGGGTGGTCTAGAGGAATATGAGTTCTGAATAAGGTGGAACTGGAGTTGGATCGGAGTCTGCTTCTGGAGCCAATGTTCTGAATTTCTGAAAAAGAAAACGGGATAAAGCATCAGCTATTTGATTTTGGTGACCTGGAATATGTTCAGCTTTAATGACGAATTGATGACAGGCAGAGATCCAAATGAGGCGTCTTAGAAAGGGCATAATTTTTGGAGCATTAGAACGACTCTTGTTGATACAGTGAACAGTGGCAGAATTATCACAGTGGAACAGGATGTTTTTTGTTGACCATTCGGATCCCCATAGATAGGCTGCTACTACTATGGGATATAGCTCGAACAGGGCGGTCGAATCGGCAGTTTGAGGTGTATGGGTAAGCTCAGGAGGCCAGGTTGAGGCAAACCAACGTCCTCTGTAGAAACCTCCAAAACCTGTGGAGGGGGCAGCATCAGTGAACAGGGTGATGTCGCAAGGTCGGGACAAAAAGTCGTTGTAGAAAAAAGTAATCCCGTTCCATTGTTTGAAGAACGTGATCCATAATTTCAAGTCTGCCCGACATGGTTGGCTTAGTGAAATTATGTTTTCTAAATCTGATGCTGAGGTAGCGAGTGTTAGCAGATGGGAAATGAAAGGCCGGCCTTAGGGAATTATGCGCATTGCATAATTTAGGTGGCCTAAGAGAGAAAGCAGATCACGCTTGCTGCAATGGTTAGCTTCCAGCAAATTTGATGCGATTGTGATTATGCGATCTATTTTCTCTTTGGGGAGAGAAGCTTGGAATTTGACAGAGTCTAGGAGGATTCCAAGAAATTCCAATGATGTAGATGGGCCTTCGGTTTTTTCAAGAGAGAGGGGAACTCCTAGTTTGGAAAACACTGTTTGGATGACGTTTAGGTGTTTTGCTGGAGGGAAATTACTTGGTGAGATGACGAGGAAGTCGTCGAGGAGATGGATGAGGTATGGGATTGCGTGATTGTTTTGTAGGATCCAGCAGAGTGCTTCTGAAAGCATGTCAAAAATTTTGGGACTGCTTTTACAGCCGAAAGTTAGACGTACAGCGAAGTAGTATTTTTCGTGCCAACGAATGCCGAAAAGGTGCCAGAAATCTGGGTGAATTGGCATGACTTTAAAGGCTGATGTAATGTCAACCTTTGCTAGCCAGGCTCCAAAACCGGCGTTTTTAATGAGAGTGATTGCTTGATCTATGTCGTGGTAGTGCAGTGAGAATTCATCTATAGGAATTAGGCTATTGATGCTGGGTTGGAATTTCCATGAGGGGCAGAGAGATCGATGATGATTCGTTTTTTGCCGGAAAATTTTCTGGTGGCTACTCCGATAGGACTTATACGGAATAATTCGAAAGGTGGAAAATCAAAAGGGCCGATCATGAATCCGGAATCTAGTTCTTTTTTGATGAGGGCTTCCACTATATCAGGTTCGGCTGTCGCGGATTGCAGATTGTTGCAAATCAGGCTGGAATCAGGTATGCTTTCCAAGCCGGGGTCAAAACCTTCTTTCAGGCCTGAAAGAAGAAACTGGGTGAAGTTTTTGTCTGGATGGTTGTCTAGTTCTCTAGCTAATGAGGAAATAATGATTGGACTAGAGAGGTACTTTTGAAATTTTTTATTAAGGTTTGCTGAGGAGCGGCGCACAGGGCAAATAGAACGGGCGTGAGCTCCGCCACAGAAGTTACAGACATGGAGGAAGCGACATCGTTGTCTGTTGCAGCCTGAAGAATTGAAGCTGTTGCACACTTGTCTGCCTGAAACTGAGGTATAAATCTGATTACGGTCATTCCTTGATTGAGGGACATATGAAGTGGGTTTTTCTTGGAAAGGAGTTGGATGGGTTGGAAGATCTGGGTTGGTTTGGGGACATTCTGAAGTAGAATGAATGATAGACCTGCAGATGGCGCAAGAAAGGCTTCGAACGCCTAAGAAGACTCTGTTGTATAGTTCGAGGTTCAAGGCTCCCCAGTAAGGACACTGGTTCCAGTGGGTGACACGGGCGGCGCATTTAGCTGAAAAAAGCTTATGATATGTATAAAAATGACTACCTCCGAAAGAGAGACTGAGCTCTGCTATGATAGAGAGGTAGTCATTTAATTCCTTGCGTCTGGCTGGAAATGAAGTGCAAATTACTTCTGTATATCTGGCAAAAGCAATGCAGAATTCTGCAAGTGTGAGAACTCGTTTGGAAGGTTGTATGGCATTTTTAAGATTGATGGTTAATGGGCCGCAGTCAAACGAGCGGTGGGATTCATTGAGAGGGACGGAAGTCAGTAGAGAAGGAAGATCAATATCTGCACCTGATAGAATTAGGGAATGGAGATGGGCTGAGACTGGAGGTGGTTCCATGGCTACTGCATTGGGAGGAGCTGGAAGATGGACTGCTGTGGAGAGTGAATGGGCTGGCAAGCGGATTGTACCTGAAGAGCTAGTGTTAGTGTTGAGAAAAGTAGATGAATGTTGATCGGAGGGTCCCATTCCTGACTGGTGTCCAAGATGGCTGGCATGGGCTGAAGTGAGAGGAAGGGGAGGGTTTGTGGGGAAAAAAGGTGTAGACATCCTTTGCGGAGGCAACCTCACGCTCGGATGTGAACTGGGTAGAATATTAGGAGATAATTGGAAGATAGAAGGGGGAAGAAATGAATGAGGAGAATTGGAATGGAAGGAAAGAGGAGGGGTGGAGGGGGGATGGCTAGCGAAGGCAACCTCGCGCTAGGATCCGCTCTTTGAGTAGGTTGGTTTGAGGGTGAGAGAAATGTGACTGTGTGCGAGGGTGACCTGGCACAAGGGTTATTATAAAGAAGATTAGAGAAAACTGGAGAAGCAGAGGGAAGTGCAGAGGAATGTGTTTGTGAGTTTGGTTCTTGCCTGGGGAGTGGGGCTGACTGCATGAAGTTTGTGAGAGCTGGAGAAGAAGCGGAACTGTTTTTCGCGGCCCTTGTTGTTGGCCGGGTGGAAATACCGGCGGACAAGGAAGTGCGAGCCGCGGCGGCGCCGGCGGCTTTTGGATCGGCGCGTTGGGATTGTGTGGGTTCAGGACGCCGGATCGGGAGAGAAACGGAGGTAGAAGAGGAGCGAGTCTTGCCTTTATGAGATGTTGAAGTGTTTGATGGCATGCTGGAACTGAAAGAGCTGATGAAAAGATCGTAAAGTTGAGCTTTTGATTATCTGCGGGAGAAATGGATTCCGGAGCTGGAGAGGACTTGACGTAGGCTGTTGACTGAACATTTTGAAATGGGTGGAATCGGTGTATTAGCAGCGGTAGAATGGAGAGATGATGTCTGAGAAGATGTACGAGGCTCAGTTAAAACTGGCGATCTTGAAGGTGGAGGAGAGCGTTGCCTTTTGGAACGTGGTTTATATGAGCGCTGGATTTCTCGGCCGGAACGCTCATGAAGATTATCCGTATTTGGATCCGTAAGATCCGATCTTACGCGGGGTGTGGCTGTCGGTGTCTCAGGAAGGCTTGTCAGTTCGTCGTCTGAAGGAAAGAGTTGGATTTCCGGGATGTCGGACATTATTCCGTGTGGCAATACCACATACTGGAACAGCTGATGCTATGGGGAGAGGTAAGCAGCTGCTTATATACTGTACTCGGCTGATGATTGAAAGATTAGATTGGCTCACTCCTCCCTAACTTACGTTTAGAAACTTCATTAATTGTTGCAATAGTCTGTTAACATTGGCTCAATTAGAAATAATATGTCAGACTAATTGAAAAATTTAGATGTTATCAGTCACTAG